>JAOEHY010033072.1:23880-49176 GCA_025447955.1 Psilopsiagon aurifrons
GGGAAGGGGGGACGCGGTGTCCCTCGGCTGCGGGGGGCTGTTGCAGAGCTGACGGCCGCCGCTCGGCTGCACGTTCTTTTTTTCTACCTTTTTTCCCCCTCACTTTTAAGCAGCCCGCCCTGCCCTGCCCTGGGCAGCCGTCAGGGAAAGCCGTGCTCCCCGCTGCCCGAAGGTGCCGGCAGGCGCCAACCCTGCGCCCCGGAGGGCTGGCGGAGCTCCCGCTCTTCCCGCCCGCACCGGCGGGTGTGAGACGTTTTGCAACCCGTCTCCCTGCACCTCCCGACCGGTGGGCGGCGGCGGCTCCGCTGGTTTCTCCCAGGGAAGAAACCCCCAGCCCCGGGATGGGTTTCTCGGCTCCGGCCCCTGCCCTGCAGCTCTGCGGCCACAGGGTAACTACTCCGGGGGCGTTCGTGAGGGCGGACGGTGTGGGCGACACCTCAGCGCCGGCGCCGGGACAGGGACGCCGCGGAGAGCCGCGGCCGCTCCCGCGCAGCGGGCGCAGAGGGCGTGAGGGAAGAGGCAGGGCGGGAAAGGTCGTGGCTGAGGGAAGCCGGCGGGCGACCGCGTTCAAAATGGCGTCCGCGTGGTGGCGCTGCGCTCGGCGGCGGGCGGCGGGGTGACATGTCCGCCTCTAGGTGGGGGTAGCGGCCCGCCGCGCTGCGCCGCCTGGGGCGGTCGTCCCCCCCCCCCGTCGCCTCCGCGGGGCCGCGGCTGCGGCGGGAGGGGAGCCGGGGGGTCGCCAGGCCTCCCTGACAGGGCGATGAGGGAGGAAGTGGGCTCACCCGTCTCGGAGGGCAATTTCTCTGGAGCCGTGGTTCTCTGCCCTCCGCCGGGGGCAGGCGGGGTGGGAATTCCCAGCAGAAAGAGCGTGTGTGCCTGGGGTCTTTTCTTGGGAATCGGGGTGTCTTGGCCCACGTGCGACCCAGGAGCAGTTCGGAAATACCAAGGATGGAACAAGATTCCAGCGCTGTTAATTGAAACTGTTTGACCTCAGAGCAAAATCAGGTTGTGTGGGAGGGTGAGGTCTGCAGTGGCTGAGACACCAGCTAATGCCTGAACAAGTTGTAGCCATATTTATCGCAGGAAGTCTTTGATTCCTCCAAATAAGCAGTGTAGTAATGGCTTAGTAACGATGAACTGGAGGAGAGTTGAGGCCTGAGTTATGTTCAGCCATCACATCACAAATGACTCATTTCACATGAACTATGATGTATAAATTTTAATTCCAGGTACTTCTTTCAACTGAAGCCTCTGTTTATTCTGAAATCTTTGAAGAGAAAGACTTCACCTTGTGAACTAGCATTTTGCTGCATGTGTAGTTGTGCTGCAACTGGATTGCTTGTTTCAGGTAACTAGCAGTGGCAGAGTCTGGACCTTGGAGAAGTGGGCTGGTTTTTGGTAACATCTCTCAAGGGTGCCAGAGTTTTTACTCTGATTTTGGAATATCCTTAGAGATGAGAAATTCAGTTCTTTTTCCAATACAGAAGCACTTCAGCAGTTGAACTGTGTGATTCCATTGACTTCATGATTGAAATAGTTATGGGTATTTTTAGTGTGACATAGAATTAATTTCTATTCTGCAGTTACAACTGTTGGTAAAATTGAAACTCAGTCAAAATCAAAAGCAAAGCTCAGCCTTTTGCAAGGCAAAGGCCTGCTGAGAGGTTCTGAAAAGTTAAAAGACATCCACCAATGATCTAGTCCCCGGCCCCTGTGCCTGTAACTTCTCAGAGGGGCTATCGTGACTTCTCTTGTTGTTATGTGATTTGTTTTTGCAAAAGTTACTAATCTGCAGTCCCAATTTTCTACTTAAATGTCTTTGACTAGAATTAAAGTTAGGACTGTTAGTCGCATTCTGTCATTATCTTCAAAAGATAACATTTTTATTTAAGCTGTAAGTTTTAGACTCTGTACAAACTCACTCTTTCAGTGTGTCCAGTGCTGAAAAGTGATATATCCCAAGGAGATCAGCTCTTGACCACTTTTACACTTTTACAAGTGTATGTCCCAGCTGTTTCTAAGAGGCAGAGTAGCAAACTTGTGGAAACACTTCACTGTTATTACAGAGGTTCTCTGATCCAGAAGGAATGAGCAGATTTGGGGTTTGGTTGGTTTGTTTGTTAGGGTTGGTTTTGGCTTTTTTTTGAAGTAAAAATAATTCGTATTAAAAAATAGTTCTAGGTATACAATAATGCATAATAACTATAAATGAGAAATAGTTGTGTGTTGTAACAATTAAACATGTAAATTGGGATATCAAGGCTTGGTGCTGGCTGTGTGACCCACTCAAGAAACTCTAAACTTTCTCTAGATCATTGGTTCCATTTGTGGAAAAGGTAATTTTACCTAATATTTGGTCAGTGTTGTAGTGTATTCTGTCACCGTGTGCTTCTACGTTATATTTGACCCTAGGAAATGGCACTCTGGAACTTGTGTGTATAGTGGTCACCTTGGGCAAAGTGGTAACAAATGGTGGAACTTGAATAAGCAGTACCAGGAGGCTGCCAGTAACTGTCCATGAATGAGCTTAAGTGCATGAACTAAGTGAAATAGCCATGAGAAAGCCATGACCAGATGGTGAATTCTGCTCAGAGTGATCTTCCAGTGGAGATGGCCTTGAGGACTCCTTTCCTGCTGCTGTGACCAGAACTAACATTCACTTTCCAGTGTTACTCACAAAGATGGGTTTGTCCAGAAAGATGTTGCCTTGTATGGTGGGGACTGAAAAAAAAGTCAGTGCAAAGAGCAGACCCTTTGGCGCTCTGCTCAATTTTTGTGTGGTCATAGTAGAGAGGATGAAGGACAGCATGATCTCCACATAGAGACTGCAAGTGAATTCCTCACTCTGAGAGTAGGCACCCATAGGCAGTGCTTGTGGCTAGCCATTTAGAACTGTGCTATTGGCAATACCTGTTTGGAGCATCTGTGGCTGTAACTCATAATTCCAGTAAAGATTAAGTCTCTCCAGAGCTTCCAGTTTTAATGCTGTATTTAGGGCACTGGTGCTGCTATTCTGAGCTGCCTCAGACTGTGTGTGTGGATGGTTTGAGAGTCGCTTTGGAGGTACAGATACAGAGTGTGTATATGAACAAGTATTCAGCAGAGAAAGAGAATTTTAAACTTCTCTGTAAGTTGTTGCTCTTATACCTGTTCCACATTCATCCTTCATCTCCTTTTTTTGCAGGGTGCTATAGAAAAGTAAGCTGAGAAGGCAGAGACAGGTTGTACTTCCTGTGCTGAGAAGCATGGACAGACTCATCCTATGTGCAATAGACAGGTATTGTTAACACAGTTTGAGATTATATTCATGAGCATATGTGTCCTTTTAGCAGAAGCAGCATGCAGACAAGAGGAGCTTGCTATCTACAGTAACTGATCGATTTCTCTTTCCTTTTTCATGGGATAGAGACTGGGAAAATAGCTGACTGTGAGCTTTTGTAAAATGAACAGAATTGTCTCTTCAGGCAGAGGGCCCAGAAAGTGTTTTGGAAAAGAGAAAGACCTAAAATCTGAGAATATGTGGATATGTATGGCTAGAAAGATGAATAATGAGAACAGAAACAGACATGGTAGTATTTCAGGGAAAAAAAAAATTAAGTCCTGCTTAAAAAAAAACCCAAAATATTGGGTTCTTTAATATGTTGGAATTCATTTAAGGTAAAAGACAGTCTAAAGTGCTGGAAACCATGGAGGAGGCTGTACCTCTACTTCAGAGGGTCACCAGCTCTTAAAGAAGACTGTTGCAGAAGTAGGTCACATATTACCTATTTCTGGAGTATTTGGAGTGGGGTTATCTGGCACTAGTTTGTAATTCAGTGAGTGGCTTTGCTCTGTTCATACTTAGTGAGCTGCATTTTAACACTGAGAGGAATGGATTCCATTGCTCTTATTCATGTTGAGTTGCAGTCAGTAGAACTAATTGTTGAATAAGGTATGCTCAGCATGAGGATGAGTGATGGAATCTAGCCCAGATGGAAATATCTTTTAAAACACTGCTATATTAGAGAACAGCCATCTTAGTATGGGCAAATCTAGCATGTTGCTAAAAGTGCTTCAAGCCATTCTTGTGGCACACTGTAGTATTTTTACAGGGGTTGTTTTAAAGTGATCCCTTCCCCCACTCCCAAGGTTGAATCATATTAACAGAAAGATTGGGAAAACATTTGCACTGTTGTCTGTCCTGTCTTAAAACAACAACAGAAAGTAGGTGGGATAATGCAGTTTTGCATAAATCACTACTTAACTGCAGATGTGTATAAAAGTCAGTTTACTGAAAATGTTTTGTTGTACAGTGTTATTAATGCAGTTTTCTGACATTTATTGTCATTCTATGGGCTTCCATCTCTTGCAGCTTTCTTAGTAGAAGTGTATTGGTGCAGTTTTATATACCCATGCAAAGCTCTCTTGGAGAAGAATACTAGCATGCCAATGCAGTAAATTGAGGAATACAGTATAGATCCAAATTGCCATTTCTGAACTGAATTTATTGTCAAGCATAACAAAAGTGTCACAGTATTACATAAAAGTGTGAGACAGTCTGTCAATGAGGCAGACTCCAGGTACATAAAAGGTAATGTATACAGAGATGAAAAAGCTAGCTGCAGGCAGTTGCTCTTCTTAGGTGACCTTGGTAGACAGTCTACAAAGAGGCCCTCCTGTAGGAGATGAACAGAAGGAATCTGGGCAGCTCTGAACTTCACCCAAGCTGGCTAAAGCAAAGGCCTTAGGCATGGTGGTGCCAATAGCCTCCCTAACTGAAATGAAAAACTGGCCACTCTCTAGGATGCAATTCTAGTTAATCGTGCTGTATTTTCACTAGGATCTTACTCCTCTACTGAGTACCATGATAAATACAAGAAATAGCAGTAATGTCATAGTAATACCATTATTTAGCTAGCTGAAAGAGGGGTCTGTATGGTAATAAAAACATCCACCCTAGGTTAAGTCTGAACAGAGCCCTAGAGCTAGTGTCTTCAGTGACCCTTGCAAAATATGCATGAGAACATGTAAAGATCAAATCTAATAAGAACCCATAATGTATCTCCTCTGCTTTATGAGGATGAGAAATCCAACCAGGCAAATAACTGTAGAGAATACCAGCACATTATCTTACTTCCACTGTTAAGAGAATGTTTGCATCCTTCATCCTGGAGAAGTACACCACTAGAAATTGCTGGGTGATATGTAAATGAATTCGAATACTCATTTAAATAGTTACTATTATAGAAATAAAATAAGAAAACCTTGCTTTAAACCAGTCTTTTTTTAAAAGGTTCATTTTATTAGTATACTTGTTAGTAACGTAAAATATGTTAGTAACATAAAATACTTAATATTATAAAATTAAATCTTTGGATTTTCTTCCACATAGAAATTTCTGTATACTAAAGTTGCTTTTTTACTTTTAATAAAAGTTACATATACTGTTAGAAATAATTTTCACTGATCATTTAAGATAGAAAAGAGGTTTAAAAGCGTCTAGGAAGAATTGCATGTATAAAAGTGTGATTAATGCAAACAATCTAGGTAACTGGCAACCTTGCTGTCATTTAAACACAATAATGATATGGCCTAGATTTTGAGCTGTCACTCAACGGAGGACAGAGTGTAAGGCAGGAGGAGCAATAAAGCATTATATCTCCTGAGTCCTGGTCTCAAGTCTACCCTCTGTACAGGTCTGCCTTACGAGCTGCCTTGTACCTGCAACAGCCACAGCATTAAAGGCCCTCCCTGCCCTGCTTCACTTTTGCTCCTGTCCCATCATTATGCTGTGGCAGCATGGTAGCACAGTGTATAGTTGCACAGATTGGCCCTATGCCATTTCTGTGCTGGGAAGATTCTCTCTGGGGTTGCTTCAGACCCTCTGCAGCTCCTGTACACTGCTGCAGAGGCAGGCAGGGCTCTATGCCTATTCTGAACTCTTCCTGCAACCGGTCCATAAAGTAATCCCCAAGACTATTTCTGCCATCTTGGGAACAGTCAAGCCTGCGAGCATTGGTCAGCAGATCTCCCATCAGCTTGATCTTCCGGATTTTGGGCCCGATAAATTGTTTCTTGATAGTGCTGGCACTATGAGGGTCGGCATTTTCAATACTCAGGGCATAAAGCTCTTCAAAATATCGTACCATAGTTTTCCACTGTACCATTGCTAGTTCCAGGGCTTTCATCAGACCAACTGCATACTCACAGTTTGGTTTCTAAAAACAAAGACAGAATTACATTTATTTAGAAGAACTCATTTTACTGTATTCATTGATGGTTTCCTGCAACTTACCTGGTGCTATAAACAAGATGGGCTAGGATTTTGCAACAGCTCCTTCTAGCTGGGAGCATCTGTTGTTTTTTTGCAGAGTTGGATGGCTGTAAACATACAGAAATGGCAGAACCCATGCATTTTTTCAAGGAACAGAATACATGGCAGCAGTTATGCTTTAGGAGCATTCTTAACCCAGGAAAACTTACCAGGGATCAGAATAGTTTGGGCTGGAAGGGACCTTAAAGATCAACTTCTTCCATCTCCCTGCCACGGGTAGGGACACCTTCCCCTACGCAAGGTTGCTCAAAGCCCCATCTACCCTGGCCTTAAACACTACCAGGGATGGGGCAGCCACAGCTTCTCTGGGCAACCTGTGCCACAGCCTCACCACCCTCACAGGGAAGAACTTTTTTGTTACATCTAATCCTTTTTTTTTTTTCAGTTTAAAACTTACCCCTCATCATGTCATTACACTCCCTCATAAAGAGTCCTTCCCCATTTTTCCTGTAGGCACCTTTTAAATACTGTAAGGCCATTATAAGGTCTTCCGTGATTGAAACTGAATATTTAGAAGTTTTTCAAGATGGTCTTTTTATTTTCACTTTCTTAACAACTGCTGTGATAGGCCAATGAAGAGCATTCTGTATTAAGTATTTACAGAATATTGATTTGGTTGAGGAGAATCAGCCACTTGGTCTTTAACAAATGTGGTGGTTTTTTTTTTTTTTCCTGATAGCTTTGAGTTATTCCTTTATACCTATGCAAGCCTGAGTCAGATCTTGAGGTCAAATTTTATCTTGAGCTGTGCTCCAGCAGGACAACTACTGCCCCAAGCTGGATGTTTCTCCTACCTACTTCCTTACTACCTTTCTTAGGTGCTAACAGATTCTAGGCTTCTGTTTAGTTCCAGTGTGAAGGAGACAAGTTGGCTGTTTCAGTCTCAGAATTCATTACAACATGCTGGAAACAGCAGCTGAATAAAAGAAAAAGGGGACCACTGTTCATACTCTTTTGTGCTAGAAAGCAACCACATAGTTAGGGCTGTATGTCTCACAGTTGCTAGGCATCACAATCAAGAATAAACCCATGACTGCTAATATGACAAGGAAATTATATCTGGAAATCTAATAGTGGATAAATGCAGACATATGAAGTACCAACAATATAATGCAAGAAGTTAGAATAATTACTGAGGATTGCAACTGCCAGAGAATTTATCAGCTACTACTCACCTGAATGGTTTTAGAACAGTAATGGCCACCTCTTTCTTGTTGATACTTCATCAAAGCCTCTGCGGCTTTTCTCTCTTCCAGAGCTTGATGCAAGAAGAACTTTGAAACATTTGGAAGAGCCACATGTGACTGATCAAAATATTCACCCTAAGCACACAAAACATCAGTATTAAGATTTGCAGGACATGGGAATCACTTGCAGCAGAACATGGCTTTATGAAAACTTGGGAGAGCCTTTCAATGGAAGGTGTTCTATCACAATCACTTTAAAGACCTAATCCAAATTTCTGCAATAAATGAAGTAGTTATGGTCTTAAATGAAAAAAAATCTATACTTCTACTGGAACTTCTTCTGTCCTTTAACACCTAGACAGGTAACTGTAGTAGTGATGTTCTGTCTCAGCAGCAGTCAGAGACCCCCAGAATATTTCATTTATGAGTGGTTGAGGAGGGGTTTTGAGGTTTTGGGCAGGCTTTTTGTTTGGCTACTTTTTATATTGTTTAAACATAGTCACACAAAAACCATCAAATTTATCCCTTCAGGCCAGCATTCCAGTGAAAAGTTAGCTTTCAAAGATTTGAGAAAGATGAGGCAAATAAAAAAAGCATAACTTTGCAACTGTTTATTACCTTTGTAATGGATAATTTTATTCCAAAATAAAGAATACTGCTACTGAACTGTACTGTGTGCAGATGTCTAGGAATGCTTAAGTATTACAACCCTAAACCCACTGCAGGCCTTGTTCTGGTCTGTATGGGAAAGTAACACCTTTAACCACTGCAGTATTTTAATCATGCTAATAGATGTGTCAGCTCCTACATTAGAAGAATTTTATCCATGGTAGCGCTGTCCATAAAGAGAACTTATTGGAAACAGGCAGCAAAGGAGAGCTACCAGGTTATACTGGCTTCGGCACTGGCTCTCTACAGCTCTGATGTTGAAAAAAATGAGAGGCAGCAGCTGGGACTATGCCAAGAACCAAACTGAGGTATTTAGTATCTCGATCTGCTGCTACCCTAAACATGCATATGTAATGCAGCACAGCTTTTGTCTTCTGGACATGCTCTGGGTTGCAGTACTACATCCCAAACTGTTGGCCTGTAGCCTGCCTGAGAGGGGGAAGGAACAAACATGTGCGTTTCCTAAGTTTTTCTGCTTCTTATTGTTTTCCTTGCTTTCATCTGTTAGTCTGTTTAGATATTAAAAACTTGCGTTTCATCTATGCTGCTCCATTTAGAAAAAATGCAGAAGAGTTATATACACAGTGCAAGTTTGTTTGTCTCTTGTATTTTTATGGCCATCTGGATACCCCAGACCTGTGACACATGTACACATGTGTGACCATAAAACCATTCAAGGGAAAACACATACTGGAATCTTTTATTAAGAACATTCATCGAAGTATTTGCATAATCCTTTTCCTGAAGTCACTCATTCTTGTTTCTGTTGACAGGAGAGTCAAGATTCAGTGTTTTATAACCAGTTCTTCAGTGCAAGTGTGCTGTGTGACTTCAAGTACAGCATACGTTACCACACCTGCTTAACTGTTAAGGTAAATCTTTTATGTAAAACATTAACTGTTTAATATGTTCACATTTCTAGGTTTGATGTATCTACAGTCAATATCTAACTGAGCTTTCCCCATCCCACCTAGCTGCCAATCACTAGTATAATTCTAATCCACATGCTTAACAAGAGAGGTTTTACTGCATACTTATATTTTTATTGGACTAAGAGTTGACACTAAGCTTGATCAAAAAATCTTGGGGATATACTGAATATAGTTTATATTGCTTCTCAGTGGATGCTTGGCATCAGAAGGGACAGCATTGATAATTTTATTTCTGATTTTAATTGCTTTGTTAAAATACATGTTGCTTTAATATTTTATATGAAATCAGACATAATTTTGGCATGCATGTTACATGCTATCAGAGATAATTTTGATAACTTTTTAATTCATGTCCAACATTCCTGCATGTGGAGCAAAAACCCCACAGGAAATAGCAGTGTTCGCGAACTTACTTACTTCACCAGTTAACCACACACAGCTATACAAAGTTTGGAGAAAAAAAACCCCAACCAATAACAAAACCCAAACTCTGAGAAACTAATAGTCCAGATTTGTTAGTGTTCCCTGCAACAGCCCCTCTTTTCACAGGCATAACACAAGTGCCTGCTTCATCACCCACTAGTTCCGGACTTTCGAAGTTCTTGCACTAGCAGTGTCAGCGGCCGCCCCGGACTAAGCGCAGTGGTAGCAGCGAGCATCCGGAGCAGGCTCCGACAGCAGCGCTCCTGCGCTGCCGGGTCTGGGTGCGAGAAGAGCCCCCCATCCCACTGGTCACTTTATGGGGCAGAACCACTCTTCCATACCTGCCCAACTTTGAAACCCCCCCTTAACCCCCGACAGCGCCGGCGGGACCTGCTCCAGCCCCCGGGCACACCTCGTTACCCCACCGCCCGGCTGCTGTTCGGGCAGGGCGCTGGGGGAGCACGCTGCGCCCTCGCCCGCCTTTTGGGACATCCTAGCCCGGTCCCCGTCCCGCCGCCTTACCAGCGCCTGCAGGCAGTAGGCGAGCTCCAGCAGGGCGCTGGTGACGCCGCAGAGGCCTTCCTCCACGGCGGGCGGGAAGCTCTGCCTCACGCGGCTGCCGGGCAGCGCACGGTGAGCCTGGCAGGCGGGCAGCGTCACGCGGGGCCGCTTGGAGCGCGGCTCAGCCATGGCGGGCACCGCCATCGGGCAGCCGCCCCAAAGTGTCGCCTGATATAGCGCGGGCACCTGGGACACACCTTGCCGCGGCCGGCGGCGCCGGGCAGCCCCTCCCCGAGCCCCTCCCGGCCCGTGCCGGCGGGAGGTGCGCAATGCTGCCCGCCCTCGCCGAAGGAGGGCAGGGCCGCCATGGTGCGCGGGGCCGTGGGCTGGTGCGACCGTGAATAGTCCGGAACGGTGTGGGTCAGGAACGTCAGCCTGGCGTCGGTCGGTAGGGTGGGAAAGGCCGCACAGTGACCCAGCCTTTCTACGTGGGGCTTATTTGAGGGACAGTCGCCAAGGACGGCCACATTTAAACATATCTAACAGCGCGAGAGCTGTGAGAGCGCAGCGCCGCCCAGTTGAGGCGCAGCAGCTCATGGTAGCTGCGGTCAGGTGCAGTCGTGCAGAGGGTGCTGTCAGTGAAAATCCTGGGAACTGAACAGTGTATATGAATGGGTCTTGGCTACAAGGTTAATCTTTACCCGTTCTAACTTAGAGCTGGAAATGCTTGTGTCAAAGTGGACCTACCTAGGTAGATTGAACCATCTTTAGTATTGTAACTAATAATCCTCAGTTTATAGAGTGTTTTAAAGGTACAGGTTTCTGACTTTTTCAACTGATTTACAGTTGGATGGAGGTGTGCGTGTTACTGCTTGAGCATTTATTTACCCTTAATAGACTCAAGCCAGTGGAGTGGAAATACAAGTGATCTCAACACCCTTCAAATATGATAATTTTCTGTTCAGTGACTTTCTGTTTAGTAAGCTTAATGTTAGGTGCTGTTCTGTGGAATATTTTTCTAGCAGATCACCCCACTGCTCCCCAAACCCAGGATGCTAAGTGCAGAATCATTATTCTGTTAAACATGTTAGTTGTTATTGGATCTGACTATCTAGAGCAGAGCATGCATCCAAGAGTAGTCACATAAAGATGTCAGAAAATTGCTCATGAGAAAAAAGCTTACATACTTCTAGTTATGTGCCTCCATCTCATACGCTGTTTGGCCCTCTTTGTTTACTATAATTGTCCATTTTTCGTTCTTCTGATTCTTTATGTATTTAAATTTGAAGTTCCAGCAAATAAATTGTAAAACTGTGCTAAGTTCACTTTAAAAAATCCCAAACATTTAAGCATATGCTTATTTTAAGCACTTGAGTGAAACTGCATGTGAGGAAAGTACACTTGTAATATTCGCAAGGCTAAAATAAGTACTTAAATTCATAAACTACTTTATACTCATTGATAGGAACGCCTGTATTCCCTCTTTCACTGGGGCACTAGAGTCTTTTGCTGGGAAGATGTATTTCTAGCAGTTACCTTTTAGCTCCCTCCATTCCAACTGTCTTTGTTGTGGCAAGCAAAATAGTAGCAAGTGTTCAGTTTTTCCAGAATAATCCTTTGCCTCAGAAGAGGAGTAAGTGTGTATGCATGTATGCATTGACATTCTAATCTGAATAGAATACTTGACCTTGTTTCTGTGGGCAAATAATTTGAAATTGCAATAGAAAGCAAGTTAGCTAGTGTCTGTGGAAAAGTTTACAGTTATGTTTTGTTAGGTGGAATTCATAGCAATAATATCAGAGCATACTGGCTCACAGATGCTTGCATCTGTATTGGTTTATTCTGGTTCCTTCGTAGTCAATGTTAAGTTATCCTTTTTCAGTAATGGAGAGCTAAGATGCAAAGACATTTCTTAAGGGTACCTATGATGTATCAGGCCGATCTGAAAACTGAGTGTAAATTTCCTTAGTCTCTGTCTGTTCTTTAACCCCCCCTTTTTATGTGAATACCATTCAATTTATTTTGCTTTGTGCTTCATAGAACTAAAGGCAGTACATGTCATTTGTATTGTAATAAAATGTATTGTGGAAAAATTCTGTTACAAAATAATGTAGGGATTCTTGCTACATAGCATGACGTGTTGTCACATGCTAGTTGTATCTCATCTGAGAATAGTATTATCTGTGCCAAAAACTTGTGATCTCAAGTCTTGGTTTTCAAGAAATGCTGTGCTCTAGGGAACAAAAGTCTTGTTCAGTTTCTTAGTTAAAACATTTCAACACAGCAGAGAGTAAGTGCAGCTACCTGCTATCAGGTAGGATTGCTGTTTTCCCACCTGCCCTAAACTGAAGGGAAAGTCTTGCATATCTCTTCCAAACTGCCTGCTTGGGGTAACAATAGCTGTATATGACTTTGTTACATGTGAATCTGGGTTAGATCCTTACTCCCACTAAATCGTGAAGTACAAAGGTACTTTGCAGATTTCCTCAATAAACTGGTGTTGGGTGAAGAGGGTTGGACACTGAGTGATCTTGGCCAAGGGAAAGCAAGAGCAGGTAGCTACGTGCAAGTCAGTGTAAAAAGGGTTGGTGACATCTGTAAATAGGGTTGCTGACAGGATTGATCCTGTTTATTCCCATAATCCGGGGTTAAATGTGTAGTGTTAGGCACGTGCCTTTAGGAAACATGTCTGTTTGTTTTTATGATTTGGCATGACTTTGGTACAGAACGTTTTGAAGGGTGTTTAAAGTGTATGGCAGAGTGGGAAGCTAAACAACCACAGTGTGGAATACAGAACTGCAACTAAAATTCCAGCAAAATAAGCTTTTTTATACACACACGTTCCTTCTTCCCCTTTCTTTCTGTTCTTCAGCAGTGTTGGTGGGTTTTAGCAGTCATCTGCAAATGTCCTTTCTGCTGAGACTTCTTTACGAGCATTTAGTTGTTTCTGGTCATTTTCTTCCCTGATTCTCTCTCATTTTAACCCCAGGAAGGGGGAGTTGTGGCTGTTGCTGCTCTCTAGTTGCCATCTGTTATCTTATTTGTAGCTGTGGCAGATTTTTCATGGGCTTTGCAAATAATGTATCTTTTGCTGCCAAACTTTTTTCTTATGTGATCGTTCAGTGCCCATCAATAACTATGATGAAAGTGGAGGGCTATGTGAGGAAAAAAAAAAGAATAAATGTATGGTATGTATGCCTATGAATTAGCCTTCTTCATAATTTTGTTTTGTAATTAAGCTCTCTGTCAGGAAATGCCATACGAACACCAATTAATTCACATGTATTCATGTATTGGACTTGAAGTCACTTAACCCATTTTTGTATGCTTTTCCATTCTCAACAGGTGCTTCATTTCACTGTTTTATCTGATCCCACTCTTTTTTATTTCTTTTTTTCCATGGAGGAAAAGCCAGCAAAACCTCCGGGTTGTTTTGTTGCCTTCTTGAACTGTATGACTCATGAAGTTAAAAAAGCAACTTGAAATTTGGGAGCTTACTACTTAAGTAAGCATAGAAAAATGACCTTTTTTAACTGCCTCACAGCAAAAGTAGTTATCAGCAAAACGTAAGATGGCCGTGGGGTGACAGTAGCACTGTGACCAGGCTATGAGGGGGACACTCTGGAAAATGCTTTTTGTCTGTAGTCACTGAGCAAACAGAAAGGTCCAGTTTGTTGTAGTGCTGTGCAATCACCATGTTTTAGCAGTAGAAGAGAAGGATTTCCCAAAAGTAAAAGTTAAAACCTGTTCGCTTTGAAGTTAAAGTCTTGATGTTGTTGGTATAAAACACAGCAGACGGGATCCTGTTTCTTGGGCTTACAGGTACTGAAAATAACTGCAGTGCTGCAGCCACACATATTTTACGTATGTTAAGATTATTAAAATGAGATATCACAAATCCTGTTTGTTAAACACTTGGGTTTATTTTTATTTTGGAGGTAATTTTTGAAAATGCCTTTTTTTGGCACTTCCCTCACATACTCTTAAAACTTAGTTTGCCATTACTTTCCTTTTCTAGAGTCAAAGATTTTCTTCCTGACATTGATATTTTTGTATTTGCAAGACATTAGTACAGTCTGTAAAGCCAGCTGAGATATTTGAGGGTGTTCTTCAGTTGTCCTGGAAACAGTCATGCCTTTTTTGCCTTCGTTCAGTTTTCCACTTTTCATCTGTAGCCTGGTAAAATTGCGACACTTTGCACCTCTGGTGTAACTTTGGCAGTTCAGTTCCATAGCCTTCCTTGACACAAGTCTGCATGGCACAGATACTGAGAATTTGGCTCATGTGGCTTTCTTTTGCCATGAAGCTCTTCCTTAAGTAACCTTTGAAATGCTGAATAATATAAGACATTGTGTTGGGAGTCCTTTGAAACTTTACTGGCTGCAGTTTGTCCTTCAAACAGAATATGTGCACAGGCCATGGGCCTATCTATGTCACGTCTGAAATGTAGAAGATGAGCTTGTAAGAGTTTTCTAAAATAAAAGCAAAGCTTATCTTCAACCTCGTGTCACAGTACAGGTATAGAAGGGTTTCCTAATTCATGCTATTTGCTTGTCTGCAGTGTTTAAATTAGATTATCTGTAACTAATGCTTGCTTTTACCGCGAGACCCTTCCAGTAGCAGAGTTTGCTTCAGCTAATGCTGAGAGGAGACAGGTGGCCTCAGCTCCTCCTTGGCAGGGTGCTGCAGGGACCCAAAGAGGCTGATGCCATGCAGGGCAGCTGGGAGCCTTGGTGGCCGTTGTGGCCACTTCGCTGCCCCCTGACTTTGCTGTTCAGGGCACATCCTGCCTGCATAAGCACCTGCCCTCACACTCCTGCAGGTCCCCAGGCACCCCTCCCTTCTCCTCTCTCTCCCTGTAGACTCTTTCCAGCTGCTGCCACAACTGCAGTGCTCAAACAGACTCATCCTCTCCCTTTGCTCTCATCCTCTCTTCTATGGACCTGCAGAAAGCACCATGCCAACAGCAGGTTTGAGGGCTCTGTGTGTGGGCAGCCAAGAAGATGTAACTGTGTCTTGGTGAACTGCATAGGTAGACTCTTGGCTGTGAATGTTGTGCTGCCTCAACCAGGTTAATGGTTGACACTTTCAGCTGTCTTGTGGCATCTCAGCTCCATCTGCATGTGGCCGTGTTTGAGTGTGTGTGAGACTGTGTGTATGTGCGTAGACTTAATGCTGGGGCTGCAGGTAAAACTGCACCACAGCCACTACTAACTTGTGCCCAGGAGCTATATATCACTTTTCTCTGAAGCACGTTGTCACTCTTCACAGTGCAGTTTTAAATGTTGACGATTCACCTACACTGAGTTGTTCTCCCCTAGTCTTTTCTCACTGTATTTACAAAATAGTTAGGTGTGCCGAGTAGGCTTCTCGGCAGTTCTGTATCTTTAAGAGCCCTGCGTCCGCCAGCGCTCCGGAAGCCAGCGATTTGGCTTGGGCAGACAGGCAGGAGGGAGAGCTGGAGCCGTAGGAGCTAGCTGGCTGTCCTCTCTGCCTGGTGGCTGCAGGGGAAGGGCAGCCCGGCTGAGCGCGCTTCAGCCTGGTCAGCAGCATTAGCCCTTCAATCTCCATTTCTTCTCTTATAAATACACTTAAGATGTAAGTGAATTTTTAATTTCAGGTGGTACTGGCTGATACTACCGACTTGTTTTTTTAAAGAGCTGTGCTTACGGGTAAGTTAGAATAAATTGTCAGGGTTCATCTGTCTCTGAGATTCTGCGATTCTTATTTGAAGACACATTTAAAAAAACATAGGCCAGCAAACTTGAGGCTCATCCTTGCAATTTGTCTGTGGCATATCGTAAGTCCAGTCCCTTACTGGAGGTTAAAGCCACTAGGTCCCAGCTCTGGATCAAATGTAGAGGAATTCTGTGGAAATTCTGAAAACATGGCATACCCCAGGCAACATTGCATAAGGGGGTTGTGCAATCCCAAACTGACTAAAGCCTGGCATCATTTATATATCTTGCCTTTCTATTCTATCTTCCTTTCCATAGCTGTGGGTAAAAATCTGTACTTTTGGACAAATGGGAAAATAAGACTTGGTGTGTTGAAAAAGGCAGTGTCTGTTTTTGCAGTCTGTGCCATCTGCAGTCAGTGACCACAGGTAATGCCTTCCAGGGAGTATAAACTTCAGTTGGTGTACTCTGTGCGCCAGATGGCCCTTGAGGGAGCATCAGACCTACCTGTCTGAGGTGAGCATGAGCTGATGCACTCTGTCCATACTCAGAATATTTGGGCTAGCAGAATTAAACTATGGGAAGGGCTGAAGTTCTAGAAACCATTTCTTGCCTTGCTGCTGTATGCTACAGATGGTTGGTGTTTGTAGAGTCCTTGCCTTGTATCAAGAGCACCTGCTTCTGAAGTACAGCTACTCCTGACTGATGCCATTTGCTACCTGACTTGAGAGAGAAGTTAAAGCCACAGCTATGGTAAGAGGTGTGTGACGTGTTTAGGGTGAAGAGGAAATGATTCTAAATGGTTTAGCTCCTGTAGTGACAAAAAAATTACAAATAAAACCTTTTCACAGTTTTTGTTTGAAAAAGAATCTTTTCAAAGTTTGAATGAAACTGAGAAAAAAAATATGAAAAGGTTCTTTATTTGAAACTTTGAACATTTGTCAGCTGAATGTTTAAGTTTTGTATTAATATGACTTCAGTGGTGATGAGTCAGACGAAACATAAGTGGATAATTTCACTGAAACATCATAGATCTTAAAGGCTATGCTAAATTCTGATGAAGTAATTTCTCTTCTAGTCACAAATGAGCCTTCATTGCTACTTCTTTGCTCAAAACTCCTATTTTAGGCCATCTACATTCTGTCCTTTGTAGTGTGTTGTGGTTTCCTAAGGTATCTCCTTCCCTATTGTTTTCTGCCTAATTTAATTTTAATGGCTTTAGATACATTATTAAAAAAACCTTAAAGTAGTAGATGTTACATTGTAGTCTGTGGCAGTTTATCCCAGGCAAAGTCTTCTGTGCCAATTAGCAAGGATCAAACAAGTTGTTCTCAATTTCAGTGTCTTTATGCAGAGTACTTGCTGAATTGGGCATTCTCCTGATTTCATTAGAATTATGAGGTGTAACTCATAATGTATGTTTGGTCCCTATCACGTAAGGTAGTCAGCACCATTAGCTAGTATTTGGGGAAGTTAGTTATTCTGATCTTTAGGACCTGGTGGTGTTACGGTGATGCAGTGAAATGCTTTTCGATTTTTAAACCACTACCTCTAGCTGCTGTCTTTTTTAAAATTTAGAAATTACTGTGCCGCGTATTTACAAATTTCACAGAACATTTTGTCCTCTGATCTAAATCCTGCATACCAAGTGCCTGCCTGGGGCAAAGACAGAAAAAGTTAGCTTTGACACTCCAAAGCTGGTAGAATAAATCCTGTGCAGCTGGCCTGCGTGAAATGCGCCCAGTGACAGTGAGCTGCAGAGAGGATTCAGAGGGTTAGAGAGAGCTCCGTGCCTGTCATGCTAGGAGTATTTTATTGCTTTTGCTGTGAAGGGCAGCAGCACGGAGTATCCATACTGCTCAGTATGAGTGTGCAAAGTGGTGATTGCCATGTTGTTCTGTTAGGCATAAATATGGACAAAACCAATGTATAAGTGTGCAATATTGTCTCTGTATGCTGATAGTGCTTTGATGTTCTCCAACTTTGGACCTGTGGTTAAAGCCGCAAAGGGAATTTGTGAGTCTGCACCAGCTGAGAATATTTTTCTGGCACTGGACATTCCTATGTGGTTGTGTGAATGTCTGTTCACTGGTGGGGAAATGATGTTGGCTAGCCTGTAGCCAGCTTCTATGAAGGGAAATTCTCAGAGACTGATTCAAATGGGCAAGCCAGCACAGCACAGTTTACACTTGTGTGTACTTGTGGATGCGATGCCAGTAACTGTTATGGATTGGAGACTGGTTTTTTTGCCCATGCTATTCTCACCACCAGCTCTGCTCCTTCAACCATCTCTGGTTTGCTTCTTTTTGTAATATAACCCAGCTGAGACTTGGTCCCAAGGGAAGGTGACTTAAACAAATCTGAATCTGAGAAAGTCATGAATTAAAAGATGTACAATTCAGGAAAATAAATTTTGGGACACAAATTTATGAAGCCTTTGACCGGTCCATGTGAGCAGCTTGCAACAATGTCATGTTTTCCTCTAATAGTGCATCAACAGGAATTTGGAAAGCCTACTTTTACTCATGTTGTGTGAGCTTTTGGCAGTGCTTTGTGGACCTACTTTTATGAATTCAGCTCCATTCTCAGGTTCCAAAGAACTTGGAGGTTCTCTAGAAAGAGGCACAAGAGTAACTGCCATGAGTGAGATCAGATTTGCAGAACTGACCTTTGGAGATCAGAATGGCAGGAGTCACAAAAGAAAAAATGTAAAGGCTTTCATTAATAAAGCATTTATCCATAATACACTAAAAGGGATTTTAAGAAGAGATTTGTATGCTTTAGGTCATAAACCAACTTCTAGCAAGGTGGGATACGAATATTTTCCTTGGAGCCCCTTTGGCCAGTAGCTGGTTTTGACAGGGTTTTTTTTTTTCTCTTCCCATGTCGATTTGTAGTGGCCATACGCTGCAATAATTCACTGGGCTGTGTGGACCAGTGGCTTGAGCAAGTGCATGTCAATTCTTAACAATTCCTGTCCTGAAAGACTTCTCTTAAGGGACCTTGACAGGGTTTGATTTGGTTTGTTCCAGGATGGGATTGCCCTTGTTCCTGTTGATGCATGTTCATGAACTGGACTCTAGGACTCAAGCAGGACTGAGGAGGATGTTGAAGTTTGGAATATTTAGCTTGTGACTTCAATTGTTCTGTGGGGAGTAAGGGACAGGAAGGTTTTTCTTTTTCTAGAGGAAGGTCAGAACAGAGCAGAGAGAAGAGTTGAAAAATCTTAATGAAAACCAAATCCAGAAGAGAAGCAGCACTGAGAAAAGGCCAAATCTTACTGGTGTATATGAGCTTTACTCATGTAACTTCAACAGAGTACATGCTTTAACAGAGCATGTACTGCTGAAGACTTGGTCCATAATGTCCTTTATAAAGCTCTTATTCCTCCCCAAGTAGTTTTTCCTTCCCTCTTCAAAGAGGCACCTGTTGTTGGTGGAGTTGGTGATGATACTGGATTAGTGCACATGCGGTCAGCCTGCTTGGCCTCGGCCCTTTGGACCCAAAATGAACTCCAGCTGCTGTTGCCCAGAGCAGGTGCTTCATCCAGCCCTAGCAGCTGTTTGAATATACACTATCATGGCCAAGAGGAGGGGATAGGTCCGTTGAAGAAAGAGCTGATCCACAGCAAGGAAGGAAAAAGGGAGTGTGCCACAGAGACTTGACTTTTATACCTAGCATTTAACAGACTAAACTTGTTCTAGCATTTCCTTGTGGAAATGGGAAATAGTGGCTGTCACTCTGCATCCACTGAGCCTGCAGAGCACCATGATGGATCATGGTTCTCAAAATGAGGCTGAGGGACCACTGAAGACCAGTGGGGTCATGACAAATGATTGCTCTCTAAACTGCCAAGCTTGTATTGTTGTTTGAAGATATGATACAGGTACATGGTAGCGTGTGACGATATTGAGAGCTGGTAGTATTTCACAGTTGTTCAGTGTTTGGAGTCATAGGTTTAAAGCAGCAATGAGCAGCCCAGCAAAAGTGAGATTAGACACAGAACAGTGTTCAGTCTAATAGTCTGATACTTGTGATAGCTTGGGCTTCACACTCACATTGGAGAAGCCAGAAGCAAGGGGGGAGAACAAAAGTAGAGATAATCTGGGGTTACAAAGCAGCCACAGGAGGCAGTGTCAGGGAAATGATGGTGAGGAAACTGAGTGGGACAAAGAGAGACGTGGATGGTTGGGAAGTAGCAGACAGAGTTGGAGAAGGGGTCACAAATAATCCATGCCAGAGTTAAAGCAGGAGGAATCCAGTGTTAGAGTGAAGGGGGCAGGACAGGATATCTTGGGGTAAGGAAATCACAGCTTTCAAAGGGAAGAAGGCAGTTTAGAGTAAGCGTAGATTTGCAGCAGGAGGTACTGGGGGAGTGTCTTGCAAAGCTGCAAAGCAGGGAGTCTTACAGTATAAACTGTCCAAAGTCATTCCTATTGCCAGCTTCAACCAGCCCCTTCCACTTTCTTTCCAGCTTGCCTTTAATGTATTCCCTTTCTCTCACAGACTAAGGAGAGGTCTCGGTGGAATCCCATGCTCTTGATTATTCACACACTGCTAGTGATGTTGCTCCTGGCCTCCCTTTCCATGAGTGTTCACTCTTGTGGCTGTGCCTGCATATGTCACTGTTAGCACTAACACTCCACAGAGTGCTGTCCTCTTACCTATATACACTAAAGTTACCAGAGTCCTTCCAGTTTCTCTGATAAGCTGCATGTCCACTTTGTACCCTTGTGTGTGGTTTCAGTCATATCCCGTCAGCCAGGCTTTTCATTCTGTGTGTCTTTGCTGTTTGCTCAACCAAGTTCCCACTGAACCTCCATAAGGAGGGGTAAATGATAAGCAAGGACATTTCCTTCTGTAGCTATAAAAGGACTATTCAAGCCATATTTCAGTACATCGTGGCCTATGAGCAAGAGAAAATACGAATACTGGAGGCCTCTCTTTGTCAGGAAATGGGATTTCCGCAGGTGCTCAGTTGCAGATGCTCTTCATGCTTCTAAGGCTTGGCACATGTCATTGCTAAATCCTGATTCAGGATTCAAGAATGTCTCATGACCCCTACTATGTAAACTGGTGTCTGGCCATGTTTGGAAATCAGCCGTCAATGATGACAGTAGATGAGTATGGGTGAAATGAGCAGCTTGGCTTCAGCACTGAACAAGACTTGTTAAACATTGTAAAGGCAGATGTCCAATTCATATTGTGAATAATGAATATTATGACCTTTTCTGTAGCAAGTGGCAAGAAGCTGGATCATCTTTCTTCATCTCCTTGCTGCCTTCTCAGGATTTGAAAGTACGATGAAGTACTTCATCCCTTTACAGGATTAGGTAAGATTGGAAACCATAGTTCTTGTATTGAATTACATAGAAATACTCTAAACAGCAAAATATATTGATTTAAGGTCACCTTTGTAGTGGCAGGCAAATTGTTTCTGTTTTGGTTTATCCACTTCTGGAACTGGGTAGGTTATCCAGCTGACTTCAGTTGTTCTTTCTTTTAGATGAAAGATGACCACTGATGGTACAGGCTTGTACAATCTCTGTCCCAGTGTCTCTTTTCCATCAGGTATTTCTCTTATCTGTATTTCCTCTACATGAGAATTAGAGAAATGGCACCAGAAAATCTACATGAATGAAATTCTCAAGGCTGTTAAGGAAATAGCTGCTTTAGAAATAGGGAGTTTCTGTGCGTACGGCTCTGGGACTTGTCACTGTTATGCATGGAAAGAAACATTACACATGGCTGTTAACAAGTGTGTGATGTACATCTGTGTGAGGGGAAGACATCCTCTGATATGCTCCTGGTTTTTGTCCCTGTGTTTTTGTCACTTTCAGTGAGTTACAGTTCACTCATGCTGCTGTGGGTCTATCACCAGTAGTTCCCCACTGCCTCCTTACCTGCCTGGTATCATGGCTGGGTGATACACATACCCATTGCTGCTTCACTGGGGGTAGTGGAGTGGCAGGTGTTGCCTTGCCTCTGTATTTCTGTACCTCAGCTTCCTTGTACAGTGGTATGACTCAAGAAAAATGGAAGCAACTTTCTGCTCCTTTTAGGGTATGAATTAAAACCCAAACCAACCACAAATACCGTTCTCAGAGTGGCCCAAGATCTGTATTTGAGTGTGGCAGCACATTTAATTTTGTTTTTGAGATTGTTAACCACCTACATGTGGAGAAGAATTTTTTGATGAAGTGCCTGTCTTGTGCTAATTTAAATCTTATTGGACACCATGGAATTTCACAGATTTAAGCCATTCCCAAAAGGTGTGTGGCAATGTCCAGTGTCCTGTCTTGCGAGGAACAAGAAAGTGAGGCACTTTGGATGTAGTAAAGTCAAAACTTACTAATTGGTGAATTCAGCCTAAGGAAATAAATTGCTTTTTTAACAGACCTCTATGTTTTGGGGATCTGGAGAACAGAGGGGTTTACTTTGTATGAGGCCCATGTTATGCTGTGCAGGAATTCCCAATTCAGGGTCAAAAATACTGAAAGTGCCCTTTTATGATACAGCTGACAATTAGCTTGCTGCCAGTAGAAAAAACAATCATTAAGTGGTGAGTGAAAGTAGTGTCAGAAATGGACCTTGACAGAGTGGTAACATACAGTTAGCCCGAGCAACATTCTTCACACCTGCTGTGGTGCATAACAGTAGCTGGCTGACTTAACCCGTGGCACTACAAGTAGAGCATTGTGTTGTGACACAGCCTGGACAGCGATTGAATTACACACCGATTAGGTCTTCGGCTTCTCTCTGTCAGTGTGGACAATGAAGAATCAGAGAAGTGGACATGAGAGCTTTAGCAGGCCTTGTGCTCTCTAACAGAGGAGGATTAGTTTGTAAATGGTAAATTGTGTTATGGCCAAGAGTCATAAAACTGAGCTCTTGCCCTTCTGCTGCCTCAAAGGCATAGGCTTTGCAGAAAGCCCCTTCTCCCCTCCTACTGACTGCTGTGATGAGGGGAGGGGTGGACAACTGGAATCTGCTCCTCCTTTTGTCTGCGGACGAAGACACTGGAACATGTGAACAAGTTTTGCCCCTCACTATCACTTAGTATCCTTTCTTAGATAGGACATGGGATTAAATTAATCGTTCTTCTACCATTTCCACAGGGGTGCGGATTTGCCTGTCACTGAGGTGCTGCTGGCTGCTTCACTGCCTGGTAGAGGGTGTCTCTAAGACCTCATTTAACCTTGCATACCATTTCTCAGGAGGTCTGCAACAGGGCTGAAGAACTGGAAATGTTGCATCCTTTCCCTCCTGTCATCTGCTTCCACACAACTGCAGAGTCTGCCCTGTGCTCTCAGCAGAATCACCCAGAAACACCCTGTGGTAGAGGTTTGTACTAAGCTGATAAAGAACAGACTCTGCTCTTCGTGACAGTGTCCCTTGTTGCAGTGTTGTTTATAGAGAAGATGAGTTTATACTCGCCTGTATTCCACCAAGATGAGTGTTTGGTGTGTTCTACACACCAAAAGTGGCAAATCTTCTATATCTTCTTTCAATTTTCAATTGAAGGTCTACATGACATGAACTTCTTGGGTTGTGTTTTAGTTTGTTTCCTTTTTTTGAGAAGTAAAGCTTTTTTGGTTAAAAAAACCCAACTGTTGAACCCAAGTTGGAGAAACAGCTGCAACATGTACATGCATGATACAGTGCATGGGATACAAAGCATTCCCATTCCTTCTGATCTTGCATATCCACTCCCTGTACCTGTTGAATGTGATAGCTATTAGGCATGTGTGTAGACCTAGAGATGGGCAGGGCTAGTTTGCCATGCAAACATTTATCTCATGGCCCCATCCTATTTTCTTGAACCAAAGACTTAATTGTGATAAAATGAACATCTTAAAGCATTGTAGGAGATAGGGGGATGTAACTGCATTTGATCTGAGTTTAGTTAGGCATGTTTCATATCTTGGAGTTTGACAACAAATAACAAAGTATATGATCAATGGAAATATGACCTTTTAATCTGTAACTATAAAAAAAGAAAAGGATGGTCTTGAAAGTCCAGCAGTCTTTCAGATCATCTTAAGACAGTGAAATTTAACAGGGTTGTTCCTGTTAATGATCTAAGAGTAGAGATATTGTTGAATACATAGAAAATTGTATCTTGTTCTAGTAAACTTTATTACTGTAATAAATGTTTCTCATTCTCTTTCCCTACAGGCCTTATCCCATCTGTTTGTAGTGCTGGCATTTATTTTCTTTTGAGCTGGGAAGCAGTGCATACCTAGGTACTGAAGATTGTAAAAGGCTTTATAAGTATACTATTTAAAAAGAATTGCTGTGCTCTGGTTGCTAATTCGAACTGAGAAAAGACACTTGCATTTCATATTCCTGAAAGCAGTAGTGTATTTGCTATAATACACCAGTTCAGAGTGATTTGCTCATAAACTGTCAGTTCAAGAAAACTCTCAAATCTCTTGCACCTATTTTCTCTAATAAGTGGCAAATCCTTAGTACCTCCCAAAAATGCTCGCAAGTCTGTAAGGGTATAAAGGCTTTGCTTTGGCTCTTTTTAAAAGCTCTCTAAAAAGTTACAAATGAGAGAAATTCAGCTGTTGCTCAACATAGCCACTACTGGTAACTGATAGTTCATTTTCAAAACTGGAAAATAAGAGCTATTCTAAGTAGCCACTGTTGGTTTTAATACTGCGGAGTATTTCAAATGTAAGTTTTGAAGAAAAACCCCAGTCATTCACTAGTGCTGATACAGGAATGACAGAGGTTAATACCACTGACATCATGTTGGAACTGTATAGTATTTTGTTAATGGTAATTAATGCCCCGCTGCTGCATGACAGACAGTGCCAGCTGCCAGTTAGTGTGGTGCCTCTCTGTGGGTGTGCCTGGTCTCTGCTTGGAGAGGAAAGGGGCACAAGGAGAGTTCATGTCTGCTCCCTACCTCGTCATCCCTCCACTGAAACAAGATGAGATACTGAGAGAAGGTAGTTACAGTGCCTTGCTTCTGTCTCTGCTGACTAAAGAACAGGTCTTAGAGAGTGAAGCAGGAGCAGCAAACATCTGTGGAGCCACATCCAGATGGCACTGAGGACTTGTATTCAATTCATAGAATCACAGTTAGGGTTGGAAGGGACCTTGAGATCATCTAGTTCCAACCCCACTGCCATGAGCAGGGACATCTTGCACTGAACTATGTCACCCAAGGTTCTGTCCAGCCTGGCCTTGGACACCACCAGGGATGGAGCATTCACAGTTTCCCTGGGCAGCCCATTCCAGTGGCTCACCACCCTTACAGTGAAGAACTTCCTCCTTATATCCAGTCTAAACTTTCCCTGTTTAAGTTTTAACCCATTACCCCTTGTCCTATCACTACAGTCCCTGATGAAGTGTCCCTCCCCAGCCAGCATGCTTATAGGCCCCCTTCAGATACTGGAAGGCTGCTATGAGGTCTCCACACAGCCTTCTTGTCTCCAGAATGAACAGCCCCAACTTTCTTAAGTCTATCTTCATACAGGTGCTCCAGTCACTTGATCATCCTCATGGCCCTCTTCTGGACTTGTTCCAACAGTTGCATGTCCTTTTTATGTTGAGGACACCAGAACTGCACACAGTACTCC
>JAOEHY010033073.1:0-32045 GCA_025447955.1 Psilopsiagon aurifrons
TTTTTGGTGGTTTTTTTTTTTTTTTTTTTTTTAACCTGGCTTTTGTTTCTGTGTGTGAATAATATAAATAAGGGCAGGTAAAAAGAGAGAATTATTTTCACACTGACTTCTTTTTGCTTGTGCTGATGTTTTAGAGAGCTTTACTTTTGTTCTTTAGCAATGATTAAGCCCCTTATAGAGAAACTACCTTAAATTATCGTAAAGCACAAAAACTCTCAGAAGGGAGTGGTTGGATTTTGGTCACGTTTTGTTTGATGTTGTAAAGCATTTGCTTGTATTTCCTGTCTAATACTGTTCTTCTAATAATAGCTGAACTGCTCGCTGTTTGCCCATGGTGGAATAGCCTGTTTAAAGTTACTTCCTCTCAGCTCCTCTGCCCCTCCTGCAGCCTGAATCCTCTCCCTCATGGCCTGCCACAACAGATGTTCACTGGCTTAAACTTTGCTGAGAGAAGGTCTTTTATAACTTTAGGAAGCTGATTTTTCTTTTCTAAAACCAACAACAACTGAAGACGAGACCACCACCACCCCCACCTCAAACAACAACTGAAAAACTGCAAATAACCTCCACAAGCCACCAGTCTAAACAGAGGTCACAATTCAGAGGTACGGAACAGCCTATAGCCAGTCCCTACATAACTGAAACTGGTAGGGAAAACCTCAAGGACCTCTATCAAACATGAGGTGTGCCTTGATGCAAGTATCCTCTTCAGAGTACAAACTGGATTGAAAAATAGTAAATGGGGAGCTGAGTCTACCATTGTATCAACACAGCTAGAGGCAGTTTAGTTAATTCACCAGTTTTTCTGCATAAATGCAAGAGAGTCTCGTCAAAGAAACTTGGAATGCTAACCCCAGAGTGCCCCAGGAAAGCTGAATTTGAATGAAAGCTCCTTGAGAACACCTTTTTCCTGGCAGTATCCTACTTGAAAATGACCTCTTCAAGCTATCTTTTTACACAAAATAGCTTCAGTCTTGTTAAAAAGCAGCTGGACTATACCTTTGTTTTTTTTTATTTTGTGGGATTAAGTTACCATCCTGAGGGAATCTTCAGAGAAACCCGATTCCTGCTGTTAGACCATGATATTGGCAAGCAGCGTGCAACCAGTTACATTAATGACTTGTGGAGAATTATGCTTCTCCTCTTGTACAAACTAAAATCTTAATTTTACAAGCAGCTCTCATGGAACTTGCTGGAGAGACCTCTTTCCAGTCAGCCCTGGGATCTGATTAACAGCCAGTGTGCTGGGAGCACTTAAGTACTTGAGATCATGACAGTATCTGCTGAGCCTCCTCAGTATTCGTTGCCTCTTAAAAGAAAAGTAAGGCTGTCAGCCTGCAGCTTCTCATTGCTCTCCAGTAGAAACATCCTCAGCTGCTCCTGTTAGGCCCAGAACAGTGCAGGCAAGATAATTTGGACAGTTTATTAGACCTTCAGGGCTGCAAAAGGAGAACTAGGATGTCTGAGTACGCACATATGGGAAAGAAGGAATTTGGCTGCTAGCCATTCTGTGTGATAGGTCCTAGGCTGTGTACCACGCAGGCTATAGCTGATTAAGTTTAGTTGTTACAGCTGATAGAAGGGCCTGTTGCCTGCTATCTTAGAGCAGGTTTGAGATCATGGTAAGATCTATATGAGGGTTTCTAACTAGTATAGAATAAGTTTAATCATGTGAGGGGAAAGGAAAGTAGTGTGGGAGCATGCCACGTGCGCTGAAGAAGTGGATTGTTCAGAAGGGACTCTGGTGGATGCCAAGTGTTCCTGTCACTAGGTTGTAAAGGGAGTAAAACTCCGCTAGAAGAACTCGGTCTAAGTAGATATAAGTAGTTTTTGGCACAGAGGTATCAGCTGCCGGTGGTCTTCAGTTTAATGCCAAGAGATTTGGGGTTGATGCTGCCCCTATGTCAAGGGCATCTGTATGATGCTTGTGTCTAAAAAGTTGCAGTTTATGTAGTGTGCTCTGTTTCCCTTCTATTTGCTTGCTGAGGCAGCGTTAGCTGTGGTGTCAGGTTGTTCTGGGGTTGTTACTAAGGCCCAGGTGGTCAATGCTGTTTTGTTGAGGAAGTGTTTTTCCTGATTCTTCCAATGTGATGATTGTTTCACGTGGAAAGAGGCTGACAGGCAAGGACTTGGATTAAGAACAGGTCATCTAAAAATCTCATTTTCCAGATCAGCAAAATCTGTTCACAGATGGCTGGTTTTGACCTGGTTTAGAAATCTAATGCATCTGTTTCTCCATTAGAGTGAAGTGTGTGTGTGTATGTGTGTGTATGCACACATAAATACCTGTGGTCAAAGCAAAGAGAGATGGTTGGGCAAATAGTGTTTCTAATACCATCTGTTTTAAGAGTTTTTTGGTTTTGTTTTGATGCATCAGTTTTCTTTATTCAGGTATTTACAGATTCCATGTGTTTTTCTTATTTTCAGGCTGTATGACATATATACACAGGTGGAGGAGAGAGAACACTTTTGACACTTGGCATATATTGCCTAAAAGATGTTACTTGTTTTTAGGTTGCTACAAAAGTACATGACAATATTACGCTACTTCCGTAACTCCATGGTTTCACATTGAGTGCACCGGTTCTTGGAACCTTTCATTTTTATAGCTTTTTCGTATTTGAAAAGGCAAAAATGAATTGAAGGTTTCTTCTTCTGAGAGGTACACAAAGTGTATCTGCAGTTAGGAATTATATGCAGATGTAACTGTATATCCATGTACTCTGTTTTCGAACATTATGTTAATTTCACATAATTATCATATTGACCATGTAGTAACAAAACTCTTTTCAGATGTGAACGGAGGTTTTTTTAACAATGGCCCGATGACTGACCATTCTGATATTAAAAGGGATTATTTTCTCTGTATATCCCCCTTGAGGTATTGCAGTCATACCCCTCCCTTAACCCCACCTCACCCCCAGAAAGCAAGGTGCAAGGAAATTATCTGCTTTCTAAGCATTCAGTGTTAATGCAGCTGTTTCAGTTCGGTTTGAATTCATGCATAGGCACAAAAGATAATATGTTTCTAGGTGTTTCTGCATGTTATAATGAACATTGAGTGTTACTATATTTCTGTTGATTATAACCTTGCTGGCATCTTCACATCTGTGTATAAGGAGCTTTTTAAGCATAAATTGTGATAGAGAGTTGGAGGTCTGTACAAACGCTTTTCTTTCTCTGTTTTTGCTTGACCTATAGATGTTGAGGGAATAATGGTTTCAGAAGAAAGAAAACTCGAAAGGAGTGCTTGAGAGAATTTTTTTCTTCTTTTTTTTTTTTTTTTTTTTCCTGATTCCGGCATCTCTAATTGGTATCGAGAGCGTAAGGGAAAGCAGACGCTTTTCATTCTTGACAGAAATTGCTGCTCTGTTCTTGACGTGCTTGCCTATGAGCTTCTCTGGAATGTGTTTTCCTGAATATGGTAGAAACAACATGGATTGTTGCGGTTTTGGATATGTTGCCCTTTCTAGATTTTAGATATTCTGTCTCTGTACTCAAGTCTTTCTCAGCACACTCCCTGATGTCAAATGCTGTGGCATTGAGAGCTTGGCTGCTTTTATTTGGTTTGTGTTTTAGAGGTAGTTTTTTGTTTGCTTGTTTGTATTCTGGAATTGTTTGGGAAATGATTCTCCCATGCCATCTTGATAAAATTAAATATGCTGCTGCTAGAACACAGCGAGCTGAATTTGTTGATATATTACAAAGCCTTCGTGCACTTGTATCAGCAGATGTGTGGTGGTGACCCTGTACTTAGAAGCTCAGGAGCAACAAATCCTTTTCCACAAGGTAGAAATAATGCCTGGCTATTGTGCATTCTCTGCTTTTCAGAAAGCTGTGTCTGGGGAAGAATGTCAAAAGCAAAGGTGATGTGATACCGAGTATCCCAGTTCAATTAAAAGCACTAGATGCTTCAAGATAGGAAAGTGACAAAGCCTTAAGGAAATGTATACATATCCATATTTGTTTATTCTTAGACGTATCTTGAAAGTTTTTCTTGTTTTCACCACTTACGCTCCCAAGCATCTAAGCAGTGGTGTTCTCTGCCATATATGCTGGTGAGCCCTTTTCTTCTGCTTCCCTTTTGTTGCCAGTATCTGAGCAAGGCAGGAGTGCATAACATTGGAAAGAACAAGGAAGATGAAAATGGTTTTGTTTTTTCCTTCCTCTTTATCCAGCCTGTTGTGTTTGCTGTGGCTAGCTCAAGCTATCTGTTCTGCCATGGTAGTCCATTTTTAAACTGTAGTAACCTAGTATTTGTGGGAAGAAGATAGCAAGCCAGTGAGGTGTTCAGAATTGTATGGTCTGTTTTTTAAGACTTGTCCAAAATAGCTAATGCTAACTTTTCCATAGCTGAAATAAGCTTTTCTAGGCTTAAATACTCAGTTCTGAGTTGAGTGATTTAACACGGTTAAGTTCGGACCCATGTATATTAGAAGTGCAGGGATAGAAAGAAAAGCCATTGCCAACTTGAACTGATTATTCTGCCACTATGGCTCCAAATGAAAGCCTTTTGCACCAAATCACAGTGCTTGTGTATTTGAAATTGTCAAGGTCATAGACATCTTAGAAAACATTCTTTTTCTCCTTAGCAGTGAAGTGGAAAACTGAAAGTAAGTGTGTTGACCTTTTGCCTGCAAACCCTTCCCTAATTCTCTAGCATGCAGGCACTTCACAAATATGAGGGGGATGGGGGTGGGAAGTGCAAAGCTGCCTCCTGAAAATACAATTGATAAAGTTGCCTCTTTTGTACAGATAGGCTAAATGATAAAATCTTGCCCAAATTAAATGATCTCATAGCTCTGGTTCTTGAGAATATGGAAATGGGCCATGACTGTATCAAGTATTTTGGGCTTTCTTTTTTCATTTCAGTAGTAGCAGAACAAAAAAAAATCCTGAGCAAATTGGTCAACTTTATTGTAGGTGGTAAAACAGTGCCACAGAGGGAGTGTTTTTGTCTTGGAGGAATCTAAAGAGCAACTGAAACTTCAACAGAGCGCATTTGTTGACATAAAATCTCTGGCTGGAGAGCAGTGTCTTTAGTTGTGCTTGAAAGCTTGACAAATTTTTCTTTCTCAGCTGCTCAGTGCTGGAGGAATCTAAACAGCCATTGGCTGCTGCCACCATTGGGAAGAAAACCCATGTGTTTTATTTTTCATAAGCTCCTACTTGAGTCAGTAACATGATTAATATGTTGGGTTGGTCAATTAATCCCTTATTCTAGTCTCAGTGGTTTTTGCAGGGCCTTTTTCCAGTTTGAAGAAAGATACGACTGTAAAATGCCTTCTCCCTCTATCTTCCCTGTGTGCCTTACTTTCCAGTATTATGATGGTGAGCTTGAATTCGCTGTATGAGCTGCAGGCAGTCATTTTCTTGCAATCCTAAATGGTGTCTTCCTATACACTGCACTGAAGTTTTAATACTGTCGGCTTTCCTAATGCACATCTTTTTAACAAAAAGAACTGAGTTTTCAAAATACAGTTTTTACAGTGTGCTCTGACATGACTAAGTATCAACTTTAAGTGCTTAACTGAATATTGTGCACATCAGAAAACTGGAAATCAAGGTCACAGAATCCAGAATTGGGTTCGCGTGTGTGTATGTGTGTGTTGAAGTAGGAAGTGGAATTGTGCAGAAAAAGGGAAACTGCATAAATTTTTGGTTTAATTTTGAGCTTGAAAAGTTATGTCCCGTTCCCTTGGAAGAGCCGTGAGAGTGGTGTGCCAGCCCTAGAGGAAGACTTCCTTATCGTTCTGGTATTAAAACTCTTCCTGTTGACATGCACGCTCTCTGTCTCTGGGGACCTTTACCTGGTTATCCAAAAAAGAGGCTGGCCTCACGTGATTTTAATGTGAAAATAGATAAGAGAAATTTGGATGCTCGGGACTTGGGGAGAGGATACAAACTCTACAGCCTCAGTCTACGTGAGGCCAGTCTAGGTGAGGCTACATTTGATTTGCAACTTGCTTGAACTTAGAGTAACAAGAGTAAAAGTAAGGTTTACTGTGGCAGAATAGACCTCAATGCAGCCCGAGCAAGTTAGTAATCCTCAGTATATATTTGGTTGTTGCAGCTAAACTATTTCTAAGGCTTCAGCGTAGTTTAAAGCCACATTGAGCATGCCAACAGATGTTCCAGTCACACCTCCCAGTTACAGCAGAGACAGCTTTTTTTTTTATATACAACGTCTCACAACTCTGAAGGAAGTGGGAAGAATGCTATCCAGTTGCATCAGCTGAGCTGTGAGCAAACTTTATGTAGAAGCACTCTGAAATAAGGTGTTACTGTCAGAAAACATTTTCATGTCCTTTTTCAATGCCTCCTTATATGTTCTATGATTAGCTTTAGAAAACATGTACGTGTATGATCACCCATATATATACATACATACATATATATATATATATATATATATATATATACAGGCCATTTGTGAAGAAGTGTAGATGTGTGGTATTTCCAAGGGCATGTCATGTGTCAGTTAGCAAAAGTGTGCAAACAGTGTGCCAGAAAGAGATCGCAGGCAGGAAGCCATGGAGTCCTGTGTCACTTTATGTTTTTACTTTAAAGCTGAGGATGCAGGTTGGCTTAGTCTTTTGCTGTAGTTCTTCAGTATTTACATGCACATACATGAGAGTTCTGTTGAACAAATCTGTAGAAAGGAAGAAGTATGTCTTCACTGAAGACAGGGTTGAAAGAAGCAAGATGATCCTGTTAATAGTATGGAACTATTTGGGTGCTGGAGACTGGGAAAGCATGTGTCCAGTAAAATGCACTTAAGCTGAGCTGCAGACATCTGATAAGAAGTTATATTTGTTACTGTCATTTAGAGTTCTCTTCTCCACTGGCAAACAAACCTGTGTTCCCGTGGTCTGTGCATTTTTAGGTTTAGTTTTATTCCTTGTATTTTTACCAGGAGAGAATGATCCAGTTCCCATGGTATGTGCTGATAATCTCTGGGTACTGGAAGAGTGGAGGTAAAGAGCATGTGCATTGTAGACTTACACTTAGTCATTCTTTGAGAGTTCTGAGTTTTGTCTTCAGAGTTAAATTGCTCATCCATGCAGTGCTTATGTGCTTTAACAAAGCCATGAGGAACACTAGCGAGTTTCCTGTCTGTGAGTTTTGATTTTGTCAATCTGCCAAGGAAACTTAGTGCTCAGCTTTGGTTATTAATGGCTTTGTAGAGGGAAAAGCTGTGGGCTTATTCTTGTTTCATGCTTGTGCTCTTGTGTTTTGTAGTCTCTTGGTTACCCTTAGTTCCGTCTTTTTCTTTTTCTTCTATAAGTCTAGGATACATACATGTTTCTCGCAGTTTTGAAACAAATGTTTATTATGAGGAGTATTCACAGCTTGCATGGTACCTTAGTGCAAGGATCTTAGGCAGCTTCCCAAGTGCTGGTTGCCTTATCACAGTGCTTTTGAAGTCCAGTGTGTGATGTGAGGCTGTTGGCTGTAACTGAAGTGATTGTTTTCCATCTCCACATCCATGGAGAGTGGCGGAGCTGGGGTCAGTTCTCATTTGCTGTGTTCTGGTGATGCCTTTAGCATAAAATCAGTGGGCTGTATTGGAAATTTTATTACCACCTTGGTGTATTGTGTTCCTGGTATCTTACAGGGTATTGTATTGTGTTTCTGGTATCTTTTGGGAGGACTGATCAAAACATAAGCACAAGTTTGCAAGGAAGCAGTGTGCACTCAAATACATATGAATAAATCCAACACAATGAACTGTTGAGTTGTTGCTGGCTACTGCTGAGCTCTAAATGTGGCGACGGTTAGGAGCTGCTGCTTTGGAAAGAGTACTGCTGCGAAGTTTATAATAGAGAATTCACTTTTGGGAGGAAAAAGACAGCACAGTACTTCACTTTAGCCATGTTGCTGACGCTGCCTTAGTTGACAGATGACTAATTTATGGATAACATTTTAATATGTAATCCTGTTTTTTCTTTCTTGTCTTTAGGTGAAGCCAAAAATCTTCCTACATATCCGGGGCCAAACAAGATGAGGGATTGCTATTGTACAGTAAACCTGGACCAGGAGGAGGTTTTCAGGACCAAAATAGTGGAGAAGTCATTATGGTAACAAATACTTGTATACATGTTCTGTTAACTCTTATTCTCTGCTATGTTTGTTTAATGTTCCAAGGATACATTCTTAAGGGGAGGAGGGAGGATGAGTATGATCCTTTTTCCAGTTTTAAGAACACCAGTGGTAAAACTATTCGTGTCATGATTCCTGTCTGTATGTATGGGAAAGAGGCTTCTCCAAGGCAAGCAATATTAACTATTTTCCTAAGAATGTACAGCCAGTACTCCTTTCTTTCTGCAACATTTGTTTTAGACTTTCCAAAGCTTTTCAGATCTCGACTTAGAAGGGAGCACTGAACTTCACTTCATGTCTGTGCTTAGTATTTTGCATTGATTTAGCTACCGTAAAGGGTGAAGTTAGGAATTCCTCCCCCCACCCCCCATCATGAGGCTGCATCTGAAAGGAGAGGTTTGAACATGAGGTGCCTGTCTGATTATCTTGGGAACTTCCTGTGAGATTGTAGAGGCCAAATGTAGAATCAACAAGAACACAGCAAAACTTAAAATGCTTTCTCCTGGAAATCCCCAAGCATCAATAAAGGGAACAAGGCTGGGCCTATATGTATATTCTGGCAAGCTAGGCTTTTTTTTTAGAAATGAGGGGAAAGTAGCAGCAAGGAGCAGTCAAGTTTTTAACTTTTATCTTAAGATATGAAATAGGGAAAGACAGTTGAGTAACACAGTTAGGAATTCGCTATTTGTCTTGTTATGGCAAGTAATTTACTTTGGGAAGTAGCTCTAGATCTCACTTTCAACCCCTCAGAAGTACCTAATGCATTCAGAATGTGAGTGTCAATAGCTTCAAGTGGGGTTTATTCCCTTAAGTTACTTTAATTGTTCTCTCACCTAATTTTTTATCGTCTGCATCTTCATTTCTCATCTTATATTCTAATATGGTATACTGGGGTCTGTAATGGAGACTTCTGTTTCTTGAGGCATTTAAATTGGCTAAACATGTAGGGCTTTTGAATGGTCATGCTAATGCTTTCCTGTTTGTGGTATAATGTGTATTTTACAATAACTGACATGCAGTGTTCCCTAAGCAAGTTGTCCCTGAACCAGCTGTTTCCCTATAAGTATCTTTGTAACTTACTTCAGTTCCTCCCTGGGTCAAATAGCTGTAGCCCTCTTGATCCCAGCTAGAAATTGCGCAGTTTTTTTCTGGATGATCATTAGTGCTTTGGAGGGAAACGGAAGCTGGGGAGTGGGGATGTATGAGAATAGTTGGAGTAATTTCCATGTACTAATCCATGTATTTTTCTATGGAGAAAATAAACTCTTAGTAGTAGGAATAAGCAACAAGTCTAATTCCTTCAGTCAGAAAGATTCCGCCTGTCTTTAGATGCCATTATAAAGCAGAAGAGGTGCACTGAGGCTGTGCAGAAGTGGAAGGTTTCTGGTTTCTTGCAGAGCCAAGTTCTTTTTGTTGAATTCAGGTGAATTCAGAGGAGAGCAACGCAATGATCAGAGGCCTGGAAGACAGCCACTGAGGAAAAGTTACAATCTTGGAATTATTTAGCCTAGAAAAGAGGGATGAGAGTAGATATAACTGTGTATACTAAAAAAACCCAAAGCAATCAAAAAGGAGAAACACCACTACCACCCCCTTCCCTTTCTTCCCCTACAAAAGAAAACGAACTTCAGAGGGAGAGAATTACTCTGTATGTCCAGTACAGATGCTGCAAGTAATAATAAACTTAAATTGCAGTGGGGAAGGAACTTTAGGTTGAAATTTACTGTGGAAAAAAAAAATCTTTCTGTTGTTAAAGAAACTCCAGTGGTAGTTTGCCTTCTCCCTTTGTAATCTATTTGCAAAGTACTATTTTGAAAAACTTGCTTCTTCACAGCCCCAGAATATCCACTTACAGACAATGATATCAAATGAGTTTTGCATTTATCTTTGTAGGTTTATCCTCTGCCCTTGTTTTTCTGTTTCATAGAAGAAGAGCAGACAAAAATCTCAAATACATGAATGGTAAAACTGGGATGTCTTCCCAATCTGTGACTAAGAATTGCTCTGATTTAGCGAGGCACACGCACACAGCTACTTAATCTTTTATGACTGTGTTTACATCTATTAAAACAAGTGCATAGACTTCCAGAGGAAGATGTTTTTCAGATGATTTCAGACTGTAATGTGGTCGCCTGTTGTTTTTTGTAAGACTGAGATGAACATACAGCTGAGGAGCCAGTTGTGCTGTTACATTCTTTAATGCTTGTTTGTAGATTGATTCAACCCATTGACTGAATTATTGGGCAGGCAATGCTTATGTGCCCTAAGGCCCATGTAATGTGTATGCAGCAGAGAAATACCTGCTTTCATGTATGGTGCTTCTTTGCCAGGCACTTCCCAATGTAATAGCAAAGCACGTTTGGTCCCTTTTTCTGGGGTATCGCTGCTACATTATGCGACTTCAGATGGGAGGAGGGATGTGAAACTGGGCCAACACATGACTGAAATAATCGAATCCTGTCTGAACATCTGTGTGGCTGGCACTCAAGTGGGTGACACAGCCTTTGACTAGAGTTGGAAGAGGAGAGCACTGGCTCCGCTCTGTTGTTCAAGCCTATTTTCTATTTCTGGTCACTTCACGGCTGACACAGGCCGGTTTGCTCTAAAGTAAGCTTTAAGAATTGCCTGTATTTTCACTCATGCTGGTAACTCCCCATCTTCCAGTAAGCTCAGAAAATGACTGTCGTGTAGTCTGTGAAAAATAAGATGCTTTGTGTGAATGTCTGAATTGAAACATGTTCCATATGCAGCCCTAGCACTACTGACTCTGAAGTGATTTCTTCTCACTCAGGTTTTCCTGGGAAAGCCTGTCTTTTCCAGCGTATATGCATAAATGACTTTTTCATCTGCTTGAAAAGGCTTACAATTGCATTCACACTGAAAGCATCATCGTGTGTATGTGGGTATTAAAGGAGTGCTTGCTTCCCTCCCCCCCCCCTTTTTTTTTTCACAGTAGAGCTTCATTAAGCCTCTATTAAGCGCTGCAGAAATGTGTACTTTTCCAGGCAAGCCTTCTCCTGATGTAAAGTTTAAACAGAACTGGTAAATGAGCAAAAAGAAGGAGTTATCTCTGCTTCCCAGAGGAACTTGGATGAATGTGCATTTCTAACTTGCTTGGGATATTTGTGGCAGAGCCTTCAGACTCTGACTCATGATCTCCTGTGTTTTGTTCTGGGACAGTGTAAGAAGTTGCCTCCCTGAGCTGTCTTACACTTCTGCAACAGATTTTTATTTTATTGAGCTGTGGTAGAGGCATGAGAAGACAGCTGAGAACAGTAACCTCTGAAATCAGCAAAGCATGAATCATTCAGAACTCTAAGAACTGAACCAGCATATCCTATTGTGCAGTCCAGTGCCCTTACCAGTGCTCTGAAGAGAATCTCTGTGAGCCTATTGCCCTGTATCTAAGTTTGCATCTCAAAAAATGAGAGCAACCAGCACTGCAAACCTTAACTTCTCTGTTCAGCAGGCAGGTGGGACTCATAAATTACAATCAGGAACTTCAATAATTCCTGCCATCCTACCTCCATTGGCTTCTGTTGAACTGGATGGTGGCACTGCTGCCTTGTGCTAGAAGATTTTGAGGGCTGCTGTGAGACTAAATTGGTAGTGTCTGAAACAAATCAAGGGTTGCAACATGGGCAGGCCTTTCTATGAAACCACAGAGCAGTGTGGAAGTACTGTTTATGTGGGGCAGTGGGGGTCATCCGACTTCTCTGGGGATCTTTGGACAAGCACGGGGAACACTTGGGTTGGTCAGAGCAAGTTGTCCAGGTTCCCAGGAAGAGAATCTTAAACTCCTCAAGCAGCACTGCTTTCATAAACTCCTTGGCACAAGCTTTTAGTAAATTCTAAGAAGGTCACATGCAAGTCATAAGATATGAGGGAGAGGTCAGTTAGAGCCAAGATTTAACACGCTCCTCTGTTTTATGTTTGTTGTTCAATATTTATATTACCATCATCTGCAAAGGCACTGGATAGAATTGGAACCACTCCATATAACCTAGCAGAGAGGTACATGAAGAGACTCATTTATTTTACACCCTAAGGAACGTGTGAGAATTTACTGTTCTTTTAAATGCAGAGATCTGTAACTTTTCTTGAATTCCTAGCTGCCAGTAGAAAGCCTGACAAGAATTTTGCTGATAAATTTCCTCTGCTGAACCAACTACTTGGCTTCCCCCATGTGTAATTTGAAATGTAGAATCGCCAAATGGTTTGGGTTCGAAGGGACCTTAAAAATCTAGTTCCAACCTCCTGCCACAGGCAGGGACACCTTCCACTAGACCAGGTTGCTCAAAGCCCCATCCAACCTGGCCTTGAACACTGCCAGGGATGGGGCAGCCACAGCTTCTCTGGGCAACCTGTGCCAGTGCCTCACTGCCCTCACAGTAAAAAGCTGCTTCCTAATGCCTAATCTAAATCTACCCTCCTTCAGTTTAAGACCATTCCCCCTTGTCTTGTCACTACACGCCGTTGTATAAATCCCTTCTCAAAATTCCTTGTAGGCCCCTTTAGGTACTGGAAGCTGCCCTAAGATCTCTCCAGAGCCGTCTTTTCTTCAGGCTGAACAAGCCCAGCTATCTCAGTCTGTCTTCATAGGAGAGGTACTCCAGCCTCTGATCATCTTCATGGCCTCCTCTGCACTCGCTCCAACAGGTCCACATCCTTCTTATGTTGGGGGCCCCAGAGCTGGATGCAGTACTCAGGGTGGGGTCTCACCAGAGCAGAGTAGAAGGGCAGGATCACCTCCTTTGACCTGCTGGCCATGCTCCTGGTCATGCAGCCCAGCACATGGTTGACTTTCTGGGCTACAGGCACACATTGCTGGCTCGTGTTGAGCTTCTCGGCAACTAGCACTCTCCCCAGTCTTTCTCCTCATGGCTGCTCTTAGTCCAGTCTCTGTTCAGCCTGTATTGCTTGGGATTGCCCCAACCCATGTGCAGGAGCTTGAGCGTGGCCTTGTTGAACTTCAGGCTTCACCGTTCAGGCCTTGGTCCTAGCTACAAATCTTCCCTGAGGATAAACTTTCTCCACTCGTTGGCATCAAGACTGACTTTGCGTTTGCTGGTTGCATCAAATGTTTCCATTCACTTAAAGGGCAGTGTCAGCTGCAACAGGAAATCAAGGCAGCTTCTCAAATCATAGGTGAAGAATGGAAGGAATGTGACATCTCTAAATTTGTTTCAAGGATATGAATAAAAGCAAAAACTGTTGTACTCTAAGAATCAAATGACTGACACTGTGTGCTTTAGAGAGGTGAGCCAAGCGTCTTGAGTCTGTGATTATTTAGTTCTCCACTATTTCACTGAGGAATTTTTCACATGCTAAACATAGTGATCAAAGCCTGAATGAAACAGCAAATGAAGCCAGAGGCACTTTCCCTACCCCCAGTCTTCTTTTTGCTAGTCTCTACTGAAGGTAACAGTGAGAACTACAAGTCTCTGGTGTGCTTGTGAGTGTATGGTGAAATGTGCTGTAAAATCACAGTTAAGACTGTGTTGTTTTTAACAAGAGGTTGCTGTGTCTTTGCTCTGGATCAGGTAACAAACTCAATCAGTAGCTCTCAGAACTTTTTCTAAGTAATTCCGCTGCCATATTTAATGTTGTTTTTTAATTCTTGCTTGAGCCCCCTATTTTCCTATGTTTGGAGTTTATGACTGCATAGCTAAACTTCTCTTATGTTCTGATAATATCTTGGATGTAGGCCACTTCTCAAAATTTAAACACAGAGTTGTTTCCCTTAGTTGGGCCATTGCCAAAATTAGCTGCTATATCTGAGTTAATTCCATTAGCTACTTCCATATTCTTACATTGCTAGCTTCCTTACTCGAAATAACAGCTTTCGTGAGCCTAGATGCCTTAAGTAAAGAGGCCTTGAGCTGGATGCAGTAGCATGGTTTGCAACTTCTCTCCTCCTTGCTCCCAATTTACTCCTCAGTGTGCTGTCTGCCCCAGGGCCTGCCATCTTCTGCACTCCACTGCATCTAACTGTGGCTTGAATTCCTAATGTCAGTAGACTTTGATTCAGAAAAATCCCAAGCCTTTAGGGATAAGATGGGTATGGATAAAACTTCAGCTGGGTCAGGGATGTTATTGAAGTCAAGGACCGTATGGTTGTGTAGGGAAGTAATACATCTGGGAAGGGCACAAGGAAGGGAAGCAAAACTTAGTGGAAGGTGGAGAATGAAGTGAGCCTTGAGACCTAAGGCAGGGTTTATGAATGAGAGCATTTATCCAAATGAAGAGCCACCCATATGAGAAACAATTGATGGTGGTGTAGGTTTCTTTGACAGAAAAAAAACCATAAAATTAAATGCAGCTGTAATGTGACTTCTGCTGTTTGTGTGTGTCATCTTACAGAATATTTTGGGAGGCGACTAGGGGCCAAATGGCTGCTGCTCCAAGTTATCATAATCCCTGTAAGCTTCACTGAGGCATACCAGCAACTGTCAAGTGAGGATGATAACTATAGCTCGAGTGTCTGTCTCTCCCCTCTGAGCACGGGGTTGAGAAAATGCGCACTGCTTTATTTTTTTCTCTGTGTGGTAGGGATGGTTGTGGCTATAATACAGCACTGTCCATCTGGGTGTTTCTGCACAGGGACACAAGGAAAAATCTGCCTTTGTCTCAGAGGATGTCTGGGAGGCTTAACAGTGTCCATAATTGGTATGTTTGGATTTAGATGTTGCCTTCTGGCCGTATACTTCCTGCTGCGTGTTCTCTGCCAGATCTGTGCTTCAAATATGGTACTGGGTATTTTTAATAAATTGTGTAAGGAAGCTACCATGACATCTGCCAACTCCACTTGCCTGTCGTCTCCTGGCTCTGGGTCTAGTAGGAGGCTGAAGTGCATTCGGATTTCTATTTGGCTTGCTGTATCTCCTTTGAATAAACCTTTTCTTCTCTATCCCACTCCCTTCACATACACTGCAAAGCATAGTATAAAATGGGTTAGCTAAGTAGTAGGAAAAACTTAGTAGTAGAAACAAGTAAATGTACTCTGTTGTACAGACTGATTTTGCTTCCCACTCACATGGTGATGTGAACTCTGGTCTTTAAGTTCATGCAGCAGGATGAATCCAGTATTTCTAAACATTAAAATAGTCAGAGGATGTGGAGTTGTCTGTGGCATGTTAATAGTCCTTACTTTCAATCACAAAAGCAGTTTAAAAAAAGAAGAAGCTGTACACAAAGAATTCTGGTTTGAGGGGTTTCATTATTATTCATCATGCAACTCTTTCACTTCATCCACTGAAGTACTGGTGCCAAAACAAAGACAAAACTGCTTTAGCAAATCCTAAGTATTGAGAAACAGGCATGAGCTTTTGCAACACAGCCTGAAACTAAAGAAATGTTTCTACACTGAGATTTGTTTTATGAAGTCTCTTCCTCTCTGTTAATATTATTTGTGATGATTTCATTAGATATGTGAAGGTATGGAATTTAAATTGCAAGCATGTCTCTGGAGTTTAGTAAAACATGTCAAAGTGAACCAATCTTGAACCTTTTGTAGGGGTGAAGTTCCAATTCATTATGTTTGAAATGAGGATTCTCTTCCTTATTTGCTTTCATTCCACTTGATCTACATAGTAATTTGTTTCTCCTTCCCTGTCTCCTACTTGAAAACACCTATTGCCAAAACACACATTAGAGGAGATTCAAAAATAGATACCTTGAAATGGGAAGGGCTCTAAGATGGATAGCCGAGAGTGAAACAGTACCTAGAGGGAACTTTTGGGGTTTGATTCCTTGGTATTCCTGATCCTGAGCATTCAGAGCAAGCAGGTTTTTTAATTTTTATTTTTTGAGTGTATGCCTGAAGATTCAAATCCATTGCACAATTCTTTAAGCTTTTACTTGACTTTTTTGGGGGAGGAGGGAGCGTATGTCTCTGATGTGATGAGAGCTATGGGAGCGTCCTACGGGAAGTGTCCTGAGGAGGGGCTGATCAGTGTATGGGTTGGTGGTAGGGGCTGGATAAAAGCTGTGTAGTAAGAGCCCCATGCTTCCTGAGAAAAGGACTGCCTCTACTGCTGAGGTAGAGCTTCCCTCATTCAGAGTATAGCAAGGTGATGGGTATCTACTGGAAAAGAGGTAAGAAAAGGGTGTGAAGTGGCAGTACATAGAGTAGAAGGCTACAGAATCAGACCCCTGTGTATTTGAAAGCTTAGAGCAACGTTTTTAGAATTGGTGTAGTTCTTTCTTTGTAGTTTCTAATCCTGCTAGGAGAACAAGAGACAGTGACTTACAGCAAGCCCCATGTAATAACTAAGAGTAGTTGATGCCTGCTCATCGGTGTGTGATAGCAAAACTAAAAAGTTAGTTAAACTGTTCTAAACTTAGTGGTCTACTGAAGAAGCTGGCTTTGAAAATGCCTTTATATTGAGCTTGGAAGGAGCTGAATTGCATTTACAGTGGAGGCCCACTGTCTCTGTCCTTGCAAGTATTGTCCTCAGCAGTTATGCCCTGTCATTTGTTTTAAGTCCAAAAGGAACTGAAATAATGATAACACCAGCGTTGTCCATGCCCTTCCGTTGTGCAGGTTGCAGGGCTCAGAAGGCGGACTCATTATTTTTCCTTCTCTTTGAATGATTAAAATTTCTCGGAATCCTCAAGGAAGGCTGAACTCAAAATCTGGAAGTTGAATCTGAACTCACTTGGTTCTGAAAGCTTCCCGAGTTTTCAGCCGGTCTAGTTCTAGTATTTGTTTTGGAGGATCTTGTCAGACTCCTGAGGGCTGTGTAGGCAGATGCTGCTGCTTTTTATTAATTGCTGTGTCAAAATAAAAGTACTCAGCAAAGCCAAATCAAACTAATTCTGGCTTTTGGGAGAGAGGGGGCACTGAGGGAGGAATTTAGCTGTTCTTTTGGAAAAACTCTTCTGCAGCCCTGGGGCTCATGCTCAAGAGAAATTAGCTTGGGAAATAAATCATGGGGTTTGACTGCTGTGACCTCTTGCTCTTCAGGTCTGGGTGGGAGACAAAGCAAGTACTGTTCTCAAGAGATACATGGAGAAAAAGCACACATTGAAGTGGAAGCTGGAAGCTTTTGTGTGGTAGCTTTTGATTCTTTCAGAAAGAAGATACTGTTTCTAAAAAGCAACCCAGGATTGGGGTGAGGAGATATCAGATTTATCTCCATCTCTATCTTTACAGTTAGAACTTTGTTGGGTAATTATCCAGTGTAGAGTGAGCGCACTTGTGTTGGAAATCTGCTTGCTTATGTTAATTAAGAGCGCAGCACACCTCAGGGGTGTTACCTGAGTGATGAGAGGTTGTGAATCTACAAAGTGTACAAGATCTTGGAGGGGGAAAGCCAAGAGCAGAACAAAACTTGTGCTGACAGTGGCTGCAAATAATGCATCCTGTGAAGAGTGCTTGCCAGCAGATGCTGCTCAGGCTGACAAGCCTTGTGCACAAAAGTAATGCCCAGATGTGGTCCCTACATGGCTAAGTCACCCACCACATCATTTCTTCTGTTAATCAGTCTCTTTCTGATACCATGTGTTGGACTAAATGATGCTTTGTGTCCACTCTGCTTTTCTGAATGTCTTGTTTGTTTTGCTGTGGTGGGGTCTTAGTTATCTTCTGCCCCTGACACCCTCCGCCCCCAGTAACAAACATTAATAGGGCACTTGCCAAAGGCCCCGCCATTTTCTCCAGAATCAGCTAAGCTGAATTAAAGTATGCTCAGTGCAAGTCTCACTTGTATTTACATTGCCTTTAGACTTCCAGTATACTGAAGCTTTCCTTAAATTCTTGACAGAGGATTGGGTGTATCGTCTACAGTTCATTAAGTATCGTTTCATGATAGTGAGTAAATTCATCTGCCACATTGTTCCAGCAGAAAGGGCAATTTTATGGCTGAGCAGAGTATTAGGCCTTGGAACGATGCAAGTGTTTTGCATGTGTAATGCACTAGATATTTGGCCTATGTTTATGCATTTGTGTGGCCCCCTCAGGTTAAGCTTGTGCGTGAAAACTAGCGCCAACTGATGTGTGCAGAATGAGGCCCTCGGGGCTGCCAGCAGAAGCGTGGCTGCTGGGGGAGTCAGATAGTTCCTGTTTGGTAGAAGCTGCTTGTACCACAGAAGTCATGTATTTTGTGCCTGAAGTGGTGGCTGCCGAATTCCTGATTCCAAATAAAAGAGGACATAACTAAGAGTGCTGTTGGGGGCAGTTGGGACAGTCAAACCAGCTTCCATTTCCAGCTGTAAGGTTTTCTCCCCTGCCTTCACAGTAGGAATGACGGAGTGGGGCTCATGCTGGTTGCCATAGCTCACAGCTGGATGCGTTCATTTCAAGGAATGGGAAAACGTTTCCAGTGGTGGAAATTTAATGTGTGGGTATGCCTTGGACTTTGTTGTTTATCCAATATGTATTCTTGCATATGGCTGTTGGAGTAGTGACTTGAATAATATTCTTACTGAATACTGAGGGATGTCTCTGGACTTCATAAAATTAATTTGGCATATTCCCTTCAAACACAGAGTGCTTAGCTAATTTGCATTGCCTGTGTGTTTTGAGTGAGACTTGTCAGCTGGCTCTTGAGGGAATGTGGCAATTCTGGGGGAGTGTATTTTTACTGTGGGCAGAAATACAAGCAAAAGCGCATGGTGATGTAAAATATTCTCAAAGGAGCCAAGGGAATGATGTCTCCTGGCAAAATGCTGAAAAAGAATTAAAGATAATGCAAGGAAATATTAATATTTTTTGATATCTAATTTTCTGACATAAGAAAGCCTTTAATAATGGTTAAAGCTACAGTACAGTTCTGTCTCCTATTTTATGTGCTTAGCCAAGACAATAAGGAGTTCTGTGTTTAAAAAGGACGAAAAAAACTGCTGGCTTTTGGCCTGTTGGAATTACATTTATTTTTAAGTCTGTATCTGCAGTGCTTGCTGTATTTGTTCATATGACTCAAACTGCATCCCCTCATTTAGATCTACTAAGGCATGAGTGACTAGGAACGAAAAGTGTGTGTAAAATGGTAGACTTGGAAATGAATAAATAATGTTGATACATGCTTATAGTTCTTAGGAGTAAATCCTTTCCCATATAATTGGATAGAGAGAAACCGAAAGGGTTGCTATTAGGTGTCTTGAGATTTTCTTCTTCTCCATTTAAATTGGAAAGATCCAAAGAAAGCCCCTAAAGTCTCTAAAGAGCTTTTCATGCTGAGATAGCATTTTTTTTTAAAAAATCGGCTCTTACTGTAAAGGAACTTATTCTATACAATTCCAATATGCAAAAATAGATATGCAGCACTATCAGGTAGCAAGCATCATGCCAGCTCCAAGGCTTAGTTACCATGAGTTGACTGAATCTGTGTTTAAATAAGAAGCATTGAGCGGATGGGGAAAGAGGCAGTGGCTGTAGGCATTTTATTTTAAATAAACCAGATCCTTTTAAACAAATATATAACTATGTATGCCATGAACCATGCTGTATTTTGCTCGTCCAGTTCATGGGTATGCTTTAGTGATCTTTGTCGTAATGGTCTATTGTAAACATAGCGTGACAGCAGGGGCCTCGCTCCACCTTTCAGGGCACTTTATCTTAACAAATAAGATACAGTCTTATTTGGTCTCTGCCTCCTTTATTTTGGAACATTTATTTTCCAGATAAAAAGAAGTATCTATTGAGTTTTTTTGCACATGAAGAAATCTTGTTATGTGGGTGCTTAGGATAGTTAAGAGTCAGTGTGCTTGAAGGCGTGAATTCATGGGTGGGAAACACTATCAGAGTCCAGAGTGATGCTCTGGGTGTGAAGTATGAACACACTGGCTCCTCTAGGATACCAACACTAATTTCTTTTTCTTTTCCTGTGTGTGTGTGTTTATGTGTATGTTGTTTTTGTTTACCCAGCCCCTTCTATGGAGAAGACTTTTACTGTGAAATTCCTCGGACCTTTCGCCATCTGTCATTTTATATTTTTGACAGAGATGTTTTTCGAAGGGATTCCATCATAGGTATGTGCTCATAAATTCTAATTTTCCTTACAGCTTGCTTCTCTTGGATTTTTACTGTTAGATCATATGTAGTCTTATGAGTTGGGAGCTCAATAGGACTGACAGTGACAGTTGCACATACTGTTCAGGATTGTCCTTTATTGTCAAGTGACAAAAATGCCTGCAGTATTATATATTAAAAAAGTCTGGCAGGTAAATGCTGTCTGTTGTGATAGTAAATGCAAATTGCAGTTTAACTGAAATAGGCAATAGTGTTGTTTAAGTGCTGGCAGCATCATTTGTCACTGGATTTGTTGTTTTTTTCCCTAAATGCCAGGCCTTCAGTCTTGCAGTCTTCCAGGCCTCATTACCCTTTCCTGTATGACTACCCTGTGACCACCTCAGTGACATGCAGAATAATACCTACTGGTCATAGGTGCCCACAATACAATGATGACAGGATTTTATGGAGCATATCAGAGCAAGCTATTGCCTACAGAATATTTCTGTAAGACTTCCAGTGTCTTCATGTGGGCAAGACCTCTGCTTTTCCACATGTTATTTGCTATGCATTTCACCTGCAGCAAATTGCATGACACTCCTTTATCTCTTCAGTGATAAAATTCTTGTAAAAGCATAGTTGTTATTGTGCGGAACAGTTTCCACTTTTAAGTAATTTTAACTGTTGTTTTTTTTTCAGCTTTTCATCTCTTTTGAAGTAAGTCATGTATGCCTACCATTTTACGAATTACGGTAGAACATGACTATAGCTGTCAGTGAGGTGTGTATGTTTTGACTGAGCTTCTAGAGGGAAGTTGTCTGATGCTGAGCAAGAGATGCTGAGCAAGAGTTTGTATAATACTGTAAAATGCACTGTTAAAGCGCATGGGGTGGTGGTGCATCTCTTTTTAGGTATCTTTACATTTGTTATGCAGTCACTAGCTTATTCTTTAATTATTCATTAATAATTTTATGTTTTACATAAAGCTAGAAAACTCACTTGTGAGGGTCATCACTCTACTAACCAAGCACATGTGTGTACAAGATCTAGCATCCTGGGGAGGAGAGCATCAGTTTCTGATTTTTTGAGTGAGCTTTTGGAAAGCTTTTTGCTCTCTCTAGTCTCTGTAGTTTCCTCTTGTAATGTAAAAGTAATACCTCCTTTTTTTCATCTGATGAGTTTCTCATAGTTTAAATTGCCTCATCTGATGTCCTGTGTGACACCAGTTTTCTGCAGCTGCAGTGACCTATGAACAGGCCATGGACTGGGATTTTTCTTTCTCAGGGCTTTACTCCCTCTCTTTGAACAAGTGTCTCCAAACACTTAACACGAGCCAGACCCATGAAATTTGTAGTAGAAAAATGTTCGGGAAAGAGAACAGTGCTCTGGAGCAACTGCATGTGGTTATTTTCAGTAGTTTTATTGACAGGAGTCAGCAGCAGCAAAGTGGGGTTTTTTTTGAGAAAGTAAACTTTCCTTGGAGCAAAGTCTAATGTTTAAAAGGATTAGCTGCTATATGTGTATCTTCAGCTCAGTCTTAAGAGACCTTTTCTTGCAGAGGCTTGAGTAAGGGAGGTTTGTAAGAGATCCCTACTAAGTGAGTTTGGTCAGAGTAGTGCTAGAATAAGCAATTTTCCACTGAACCACTGAATTCTGCAAATAGGAGGCCCTTTGTTTGCATTACAGAGATATCTTGTTATATTATGTCATCATGAGACGCTTCTGCTGAAGAAAATGTGTTTACCCATGTTTGTCCAGCAACAGACTTTCTCAGAGAACGGTGTTGGGGGTTGTGTCTTCCATCCAGGGAGACTAATCTTAAGTTCAGATGTTACTGAGCTTGTGAATTTGTCCTTGTTTCCTGTGTGATCTGGTATGTTTAACACATCTATTTGTGTTGTTTGTTTGACTGGGTTTGTGTGGGTTTTGAGACAGAGAACAGGGCATGTGTGTCGGTATGGTGAGAATTTGGCAAGTGGCTGTTTTTTGGTTGGACTGGCAGAGTTCCTTTTTAGTCTCTACTTGTCAGAACTTTCTCTTGCTGTTTTAATATTGATTTCCAGGGTGACTGGAGCTCAGAGCAGGCTTGTTTTTATTTACTCAAATATGAAGTGCAAGTTTGTGGTGGTAAATTCTTTAACATCCGAACTGCAGCTCTGTGTGTGACAGATGAGAATGCTCAAGCCACCAAAAGCGGAAGGAGTGGGGGTGAGAAAATAAAAAACAAGAACCCCCTGAAACCTCTGACAGAAACTTCCGAGGAGATCCAAACAAACTCAGAAACTGGACTTGTGTGCGACAGATACGTTTTGGAGCACACTGCAGTATTTTGGCATACAGGATGGGAGGATTGTGCAGATAAAGATATCTTTGAGTTTGCATGTTTGTTTTTCACGTTTGCATTTTCCTTACTATAATTTGCTAAGTCACCTAGGATTCTGTTAGCTTGAATAGTGTGTCTTGGAAGAATCTTGGATGCCGGTTGAAAGCAAATATAATGAAGACAAAGCAGAGCTCAGTGGATCCGAAATTTGATTTGTCTTTTTTTTAGATAAAATGTATCGAACACACAATTATTGAGGAAGTAAATTAGTCTGAGGTTGTCTAATTGGTATTGTGGGTCTTGACTCTTACTGGCTAGAGTTTATGTACTGATTTATATAGTGTGTTGAGATGCTGTGAGTGGGAAAAATTAGATCTGTTGGTTTGTTTCCAAACAATCAAATAGGAGTAGTAGGCTAATTTGATGGAACATGTGTCTGTATAATACCCAGGATAGCTATTTCCATCTAGTTGATAAAATGTTAAAAACACTGTTAACTTGAGCAACTGTCAATTGATACCCCTCCAATTGTAATGGGAAATAAGATATCTCTGGCTGTATGCAGTTGAAGGAATATTAGGATGGTAGTGCTGCTAAGTAAGGCAAATGTAAATACATGCTCTCTAATGATTAATATTTGATACTTAGTTTTTAGTTTTTCAGAAATGTTGAATGAGGCAAGCTGTGCCGATACAGTGGGACAGAAGGCGTTTCTCACCCTTTAAGGTTTGAGCTAGATTTGGTGAAGAAAACCATCTCCATGATACGCCCTGAGCTGGTATTCTCCTAGGAGCTTAATGGACAGTTCAGGCTGCCAGGCTGTGACCTTGAACATACAGACCAGTTAAAAAAGCAGAAAATGCATCACACCAAATCGTGTAACACTGCGCTGGTGGAATAGTTAATATAAGACGCCTTCAGGAAAAATGTGCACTGTTATTTATCCTCTACTTAATTCACAAATCAGGTTGGTTTGTTTTCATCCCAGTACTCAACTTGTTTGGGTAACAAGATGCATGTAACTGACATGCTAACATCTGTGTTAAGCAGAAACCTGAACGTGCACCCCCTGTGAGGCTCTGAGGGGAAAAAGTAAATCCACTGTATCAAATCTTGGCCCCCTATAGTGTACTGGGGAATAAGTACCTGGGAGGGGCTGGTAATGGCGAGAATGAAGGAAACAGTTGTTCAGTGCAGGCAGGATGCTCAGGGCCTTGGTGCCTACTGTAAGGCAGGCAACAGTGACTGCAAAGCTAGGTTATAGGACTGCTGTCCCATTGCAACCAGCCAACCATAGGTGGCTATACCACCTTTCTCAAATGTATGGACATTTTAAGGGCCCAGAGAGCATCTGGCAGAGAATTGGTACCAGAGGTATGGTTGGGTAGGTGGAGTTTTTCAGGTTGATAATTCTCTTTTTTTAAGCAGGGGGAGTAGAAATTGCTCTGTAAGCTGGGTGAGCTCTTTGGGATTGTGGCCAGCAAAGCTACCCTGATACAATCCATGCAATGCTGCAGCTTGCTGCTTTTAAGGATAGAAGCTATGTCTTATCCACAGCCTATGTTTCTTTGCTTTATTATCCAAGATAAATACCACAAATGGAAAAAATGGGTTTCATAAGTGATATTATATTTGGTCTAGTTACTGAAAACCAAACAAAACTGGGGTCGTGAGTGTAAGTACACCTCAGTACTCTATGTAGGATGCACCACTGCTGTGCAGTATCTTGCCATTTTCTCCACCACTTCTTACCCATGGTAGCGGATGGTGTAGTAGTGCTTGTGCTTCATAGTGCACTGCATAGGAGCTGGGAGGGAGCCATTCTGCTGCTTCCAAGGTTCTGAAGCCTCATGTTGCCCCTAATTCTCATCCTTATCTTTCTTATCCTCAAGTAGGGAGATCGCTTGTTTCAGTCTTCTTCCATGTTATGGGAGAACTGAGTGAATTTATGCTCACAAACAAGGCAGGTGTCTGGCCCTTCTTGCCTTGCACAGTTTCTGTACTTTTGTTTGATGACAAATAATCTTTCATACAGATAATTACAGAATTCTGGATAATCTGGATTAGCTACAGTGCTTCTTGGTTGGAGATTGCAGGGTAATGAAAGTGTACAAAGCTTTAAAAGCCTAAAATGTTGATTTAAAAACAGTTCTGATTTGTCTTTAGTCTTTCCAGCTATTGAAAGTGACTCTCCTTGTGCACTTTCATATCAGTCATTTTTAATAAATTCACTGATATAGTGTGTCTTTGCACTTAATATACCAGCATGAAGCAACTTCTGAACTAGCTTCTGGGTCCTCTTACTGCCTAATACTGTAGCACATAGCAAAGTAGTCAGCTCAGAGCTGAGATGGCTGAATTAATTAGGCTTTTGGGACCTTTTAACATGTGACTCAGACCTAACCCTTTGCTATATAAATTAACTGTGCTGCAGTCAGTGTTAATGGAGGATGTTGTATTAAACATGCTACATTATATTGCTTCAGCTCACTTGGCAGCAGTATGCAAAATTCTGTGGTTTTCACTGTGCCAGTATGCCAAGATAAAGATAACCTGCAGAGAAGATACAGGAGCTCCTGAAATGCAGTGTTTAGGATCCTGTAAAATAACTGTTGGATCACTCTTCATGTAGAGCCTTGTGCCCTTTTAAAATTATAAACTCCTGTCCTATTGCTCTTTTGAGATTTTTTGGTAAAGGAATATATCTTCTGCTAATCTAGCATGTGACAAAAGCTGTAGGGTAAACATCCTACAGACTGGCAAATGAATATTAAAAGGTGAGATGTAATCCTCAAAATAGTGCCTAGTCCTTTGGTCACCAACAGGTAATCCAGACAGAAGGTAGTTGTGACTGGGTGGAGAATGCTTCAGCTGAATTATCAACTCTGTTAGTGTTTGTATGGAAGTGTTAGACCCTGAATTAACAAGCCCAGGCGTGTGTAGGGACAAGCTAATGCGCTGCATCAACTTGTCAGAGAAGAGCTTCTGAAGCTCCAGTGGGGAATGGGCACTGAGGGTGCAGTGCTTCCAGAAGCACTTCCCAAGCAGAGAAGCCAGAAATCTCTACCTATCTCTGTTGCATATTTCTTCCTCTGTGCCCAAATTATTCACCTTCTATGTTCTGTCTTTGTTGATGTGCAGAAACCATAAAACAGGTCAGTTGAAATTATCTGTGTGTTGAAATGCCAACACCATCCACACATGGCCCCTGAAACTTGCTGCTTCTTCCTTGCTTGTCCTCCCCCAGAATGATTGTTTTCATTGTTCTGTGTTTTTTAGTTTGGATCCATTTCCTCAACAGTTCCAGTACAGTCTCCTGCAAGGACAGGGGTGCATGGGTGGGAAAAGTAGGAGGCTCTTAAGTTTGCACCAGGAATCATAAGTGGAATTTGCACCCTGACGACCATCCAGGCCCCAGGTAGTAATTTCATTCATCCATGATCTTACCAGTAGGTTGTTGGTAGATTACTTTTTTTCCCCGAGAGGTTCACAGAAGAAAGGGATCAGGTGTGGCGCATCACATCTTTGTTTTGAACGTAGGGCTTAGGATTTATATGTGCCAGTGAAGATCTGTTCAGCCTTTACTGGTATAGGGAAATGGCTGTCATATGGGTGAAAAATATACAGGAGTGTGTAGGGTTTCCTTACCCTGCCCCAACCTGAGGTCTTGGTGAATGTCAGACTTCAGAAAGAAATTAGTTCCAATGAGAAGAATGCTTCTACTTCATTGTTGCTGAGAATCCAGCTTTTAAAAATGTAACTTCAGTTTTGAAATTACACCTTAAACTGTTCAGCATGCCCTGCTGTCTTCTGCCTCCTCCTGTAGTGTCTAAAAGGTTACACAGACCTGGACTCTGCAGCCTGGGGCAGCTCTGAGGAAACCCACAGGAGTTGCTGGGTGCCTCAGGTGCAAGTTTTAGAGTCTCTCTCCACTGCCTGGCTGCCACCCAAGTCTTGAGAAAGAGCAGGGACAATGGGCTCGAGTTTGGGAGCATGCTGAAGAGCTGCAAAGAGGAAAACATCCTGTAAGTGAGTGGTGGTAAACCTTTCTGACCTTTTGTATCAAGTTTATCATCAAGGAGAATTATAGGCTCTTATTGTGTAGTGTCAGGCTAAATGACAGGTGCCAACAGCGTGTGATTATTAGCCTAGGTTTAACCTGCTTCTAGTGAGGATAGAAGTTGTTTGAGCCAGGTCAGACGTAGGTCAGTTAGTGGCAGAGCAGTGACTGCATAGATGAGGGCAGGACCTGATTGGGCTCAGCACCTGCACTGTGGTACACAGTCTGAGTGAGGAGGAGGAGGAGTGTGGATTGGGTGAGCAATGGACATAGCTAGTGCAGGTGTAGAGTTATAAATAGAAATTGTGCAGGCTGTTCCTGTATGCAGAAATTGTTTAATAGGGCAGCTCAAACAATCTGGCCTATCGGTAATACACCTTTGTATATGTTTAGACTAACCAAAGTATAGGCCCTTTTGTGCACACTCACTCACCCTTCCGCCCCATAGTAGATGTTTCTCCTTTGTGGATCATTTGGTATACAGTGAAAAACCTTGGACTCTAGCCAGCCAGGTCAATAAGTTTCACTCATTAATAAGACTTGCTTGTGTACATAGCAAACAGTGCTATTCAAACAGTTTCCTAATCAAAACAGTTGTACCATCATGTTATTAACCCTCTTAAAGCTGGAGGCATGTACCATTGCGTCAAAACACTTTGTGCTGCAATTACGTACCGACCGTGCGGTCAAACCCACCTAGATTATCTTGCCATCCTTGATGCAGAGAGCAGTGGAACTCCTTGCTGAAAGAGAGGACAGTGATAGCACACCACTTAGGCTACGGACAGGTGGGGGTGTTGGTGAAATCGTCCTTGAGGTTTATGCAAGGATGTTCCCTGCATGGAAGGTGACTGTGAATGAGGCTGATTATGGGTGACAGTGTTTGGGGAGTGCATGCTACACTGCAGTTGGGTGAAGGGTTTCTGCAAGAGATTAAAGGGTACAGTGAGGGTAGCAAGCAGTGAAAGTAAACAATTTCAGGTGAGGTTGAAAGCAGCTACTGGAAGGTCAAGCATTCAGATGTATTCCTCAAAATGTTTTAGAGAAACTAAGTTGCCTACAAACCTGGTTGAAGAATAAAAGTACAAGCTTTGAAAATACACAGAGCATCATCTCAGATTCTCAGCAGCATAGCTTGAATGCTGTTCCAGCGCAGTTCAGATGCCTTACTCTTTTTGCCATATTATTTAGGAGATTTGTGTAACTTAATTATTGCTTGTCTAAGAAGTTTCAAGTCACTTGCTCTGCATATCCAATAAAGAGCCTGGTAATGAATCTGCCTCATTAATCTCTAGTGTAATGTTTGCCAGGAGATGGATCTCATAATCTCTAGAAAGGACAAGCAGAGGGAGGAGAGTGCTGATGGCAGAATGAGCAAGATTTAGGGGTAATGGGTCAGCAGCTCTGAGGAAGCTAGAGCAGAAACTCTTAATGGGTATTATGCAGGGCAGTTTTGGAAGAAAGGCAGAGTAGTTTAGCAACTGGGACTGGAAATCTGGAAACTGTCACCACAAGCAGCCCAAGAGTGACAGAAGAATGCAGCAGTAGCTGCAGCAGGGTATGCAGAGTGCCCCAGCAAACAGGAGGCCTAAAGGAAAAGGCCAAAATGTGCATGAATGCTGAGGTGTAATAACTAACTGCTGTGACTTTCATAAGCTTCGGGGTAATGTATTACTGACCTCTGGCCAAAATGCATGGATTTGGGAAGCCTTGGAAATCTCTCTCCCACTAAGACTGTCCATTGGTGTATTTTATCTATCAGGCTCTGGTTAAAGAAACTGTGTTTCTGCAGCAAAGCAGTGGTTGCAAACTGTGAGCACCTCACTGTAGCAGAGGAAGTCTGCTACCAAACTGCATTGCCAAAACCCGGCTTTCTTGAGCCTCGTGAACATCTCTGACTGTCCTGGATTCTTTCATTTTGAATATGCTGCTTTGCTCGGTGCCTGGGGAGCCACCCATCCCAAAGCTGCTCTCTGAGCTGCTTTCACGTGCTTCTCAGGCATGCCATGCTCTGCTTTTTATATACAAAGACAGACACTTGGAAAAAGCTTCATTACCCCTCAGAGAGTGCTTTACATAATGAAAATGAGAGATTGGGCAAGATAAAAGTTGCAGTTTCACATACATATTATCCCTTGGCATGCATGTACATTAATTCACAGCTTGGAGCTAGCTGCTGTTGCCATAACTACCAAACCAACTAATTTGGTAGGGTTAAAAGGGGTTAAAAATATAGGGGGGTTTTGAAGCTCTACTGTGTGGTTTTTGGTTTGTTTTTCCCCTTCCTCAAGAGTTACTTGTGTGGGTCTGGGTTGCAGAATGCAAACTCTGCAAGGTTTGAGAGAGGTAGAAAGGTCAACAGGACCTCAAAATGCAGGCCTGGCAATCTGCTGTGAAATGACATCTCTAGTTGCTGCCCTTCTACAAAACTTTATAGTGAAAGGCCTCATCCTAAAATATTTTTAGCAGTAACCCTATGCATGGAACTTCTTTTGGGATTGTTATAGACATCTGCCTCAAAAATGTCTCTCCAACAGTTTTTGAGCCTTTTCTCCCACAAGTTTGTCATGTCAAAGAAATGTTAATATTTTTGCTATAAGCATACCTACAGGCTTATCCACAGAGCCTGGTGCTTCAGGTCTGTTAGAGTACAATGTTAGGAATTTTAAAGTCTTTGACAGTATGAAGTGGGAAAAGCTGCTCATCAGAAAGAATTAGGCATCATGTAAAGAAAGGCTTCCTTGGTCTGAAGCCTGTCTTGGCTAGGGCAGTCCTTAAATCATTGTTCTAAAAATTATTTTTGGTGGAAATGTACTATGGGGGAGCTATATAGCATGTCTTAAAATGTGCTTCTGGTTTGTTTTATTTCCAGGAAAGGTAGCTATACAAAAAGAAGATCTGCAGAAGTATCACAACAGAGACACCTGGTTTCAACTCCAGCATGTTGATGCTGATTCAGAAGTACAGGTGAGATTATTTTGGCAAGGGAGTACTTGTAACAGGGCCATGGCAGATTTCTGGGTTACATGGCTGTAGGACAGATGTGTTGCTTCCCTACAAAAAGGAAGCACTTCTTATTAGTATGGTTTAGGTTTCAGTGATATTTACAACCTGTGTATGTGCAAGATGAATTACAAGTGTGAATTACAATCAAAGGGGCCAGGATTCTGCCTACAGAAATAACTAAAACTGTGTGAACTATCAGGGTCACTGATACAAGAAAGGGTATGGTTATCTCAAGTATCAGATAACTTCAAAACCCTATAGATGTGAATTCCTGAGGGAGTGGAGCCAACTTGAAAATAGTATCTACCGATACTGTTCTAAATAATTATGTAGGCAGGGTGTCACAGAAATGGCAACAAGTATACCTCAGATGAAAAAACCCACTCCTCGCCAGGTTTCTAGGCCCTGCTCCAAACCATGGGAATGCTGATAACTGTATCACTTCACCTCCATTTAGGGTTTGGTACTTTATGGATTTTGGTACACGGTGAGACTTCTCTTTTTTTGTACTTACCCTCTTTTGAAGCAGGTTCTGTTTTCTAGTACAGTATTAGGTCTTGTGAAACAAGAGCAAAGCAATGTAGCAGGTTATCAAGTCAATATAAATCAGTTACTTTTTTTACTTCTTGTAAGTGGTTATTACAGGTTACTTTGGAACCACAGTATTTGCTTAGGAGGCCGCAAACATGAATGTCTGACCTGTGCAATAGTCCCCAGTAAGTTCAAGGGGAAATGCTGCTTGGATACTTCTGTATGTTAGGGCTGGACATAATGTATTGGCTTTTCAGTCTGCATGCAACTCTGCACATACCATGTCAGAACATGACACTTAAAATGCATGCTCATTCCAGCATGTAGTGTGATGATCTGTAGTGAAGCATTCTATGTATGAAAATACATTCAAGGTTAGGTTTTCTGTTTACCTGGAGAGGCAAATAATAAACTGTTGTGCATGTGATGCAGAGAAAACCTCATGACAGCTTGTTCAGTCTGTGACATTCTCTTGTAAAATATTGATCCTCTTTAATGCCATATTTCAATGACAGTGTTGATGGAAAGGCTTTTAACAACCTTTGAAGTCTATTCTGTTTTACCCTGGTCTCTGTTTCTTCTTACCTCAAAGCTTCTTATGATGATGACTTGAAAACAATAGATATAGTGTTTACTTCCTGCAGGATATGAAAACTTTCCTTTTGTAATTTATCAGTAAAGAAGGCCAGTGTTTGGATAAGCTTCCTCATTGCTTATTACAATATTTACACGGAGTGGGCTTGTAGAAGCTTTTTAGACCAGGGTGCTTTCTAGGACAGCACTGATATTCATTATCTGTGAACTCATAGCAGAAAGGTTTACAGGTAGCTTTAGCTTTTGGAGGGATGAGGAGCATGGTATTTGCTGGAAAACATGTTCTCTGTCCACAATTGTTTGTACAGTTTATCACTTCCGCTGTTTGTATCTTTACAAGAGCCCAACTGTTAAAAGCTGTTTCTGGGCTGTGTGATAAGCATTTATTACAACTAGTGTAAATATGAACAACACTGATGATTTTATCCGTTTACTTAGATGTTCCACAGTCTTCATGTTAAGGAGTTTGCAAGAGAGCTTTGTTTTCCTTGATAGCAGGAGCAGACTTAGATATTTTGTGATAAGTCTTATGCAAGTGAAAATAGCCAAATGAAGGAGTACTTTTGTGTGTGTTTCTCATTACATTTGTGGTATCTCAGTTGTCTCTTTTTCTAAACACGTTATAAGAGGAAAAAAAAAAAGCGTGTTAATGATACGTGCATAATATTAGTATTTTTTTCTCCAATTTTAAGGAAAATAATGTAAGAACTTCAGTTAACATCTGCAGTGAATCATACAAATGCTAGTAGTCAAAAAGCAATTTTCATGTGCCAGCTATCAGTTTCATCATTCTAGCAGTTGTCCCCATTAGTCACATAATCTAGTGGATTAAACATTGAGCCATGTGCCAGGGAACTCCAGCACCTTACTTCTGGTTTTGTAGGTCAGTGGCCTTAATACTATTTTCCACATTGTAGGGTGCTTCATGGCTATTTAGTTACACATCACAGCAGCATATTGAGGTAAACCACTCTCAGTCCAAAACATTGAATACAGTGAGAGTGTCAGGAAAAAAATGTGACTTGCCTGAGGTCTCAAAAATCAGTGTGAGAAATTAAATAAACACTATCGGAGAGACTGGGTTCCTAATTCATTCTAATTCATTAGGCCATGATACAAAGGAAACTGGGTGACAGTGATAAGCCTGTATAGGACTTGACTATGTGCAAAGCCTGAAATGATCTAGTTTTCAAGAAGACCCATCATCACCGTCGGAAACTGGAAAACTGTAAAATTAATGGGTTGTTGAAATACCTAGTGATCTTGGGATGCTGTGGTTCTCAGATGCTCAGTTCTGGAACACATTTGGCCTCATTTTTTGAAACAGAAGGAATGACTTGAAATTTGTGATCATGGGACTGGAGCACCTCCTGTATGAAGATAGGATGAGAAAGTTTTGGCTGTTCAGCCTGGAGAAGAGAAGGCTGCATGGAGACCTCATAGCAGCCTTCTAATATCTGAAGGGGGCCTATAGG
>JAOEHY010033073.1:32145-48309 GCA_025447955.1 Psilopsiagon aurifrons
GGGAAGTTGTGAATGCTCCATCCCTGGTGGTGTTCAAGGCCAGGTTGGACAGAGCCTTGGGTGATATGGTTTAGTGGAAGGTGTCCCTGCCCATGGCAGGGGGATTGGAACTGGTTGATCTTAAGGTGCTTTCCAACCCTAACTATTCTATGATTCTATGATTTAAGAACTGATATTTTGAGCTGTCTGGTATGTAATGAGTAGAATTCACAGTTTTGTTCTTGATATAGTTTGAACCTCACTTGTGTGAGTTCCAGAAATGGTTTTCAAATGGCAATTCTGTTTTCTCTCTTCATACACAGAGAGGGAATAGTATGTGATGTGGAGCTTCCTCTTATTTTGTGAGTACAAATAAATAGAATTCCAGTATTAATGGAATATGAGTGAATTTCTTAATGTTTTTATGCTGTTTTCTCAAATTTTACTCTGAAACTGTAGCTCGTAAGTATTCTGTTGCTGTAGAAAATAAATAAGCCTATATTAAAAAAAACCCCAAACCAATCAAAATGTAAGTGGCAGTGTTGTTCAGCTCTGTCAGATGTAGTTGCCAAGGTGTTTAGCTTGACACTTTGCTTCAGTTTTGTGCTTTTCCAATGTTGCTAATTCTTAATGTCTTACAAAGAAGTTTCGTATTGCCAGGAGTGCAAGGTGAGATTATTACTTGATCAGCTTCATTATAGACAGGATGTTGTTGACAGCAGGACTATGTTAATTGTCAGCCTTCATATATATGAGCAGTATTGTCAGATACTTTAATGTCACATCCCTTCATTGCTTGACAGCAAGGTGTACAATTGCTTATCTTGAAGAAAGCCTAGACAGTGTCCTCTTTCTGAGAGCTGCTAAAAGGTAGGTATTCTCCCCACCACTGATGCTGTTCAGTGTGGTGCACAGTCCCACATGACGCAGTATAAGTGCTGCGCAGCAGCTCAGCCCCTACACGCAGACTGAGCATTTCTCACCTACCTTTGGCACTTTGGTTGATCATTTGGTCTAGCAAATGAGCTTATTGAGAGAATAATAGCATAATCAGGCACACCTGAATTTCACTTCTGATTGAGTGCATATCGGTAGCCAGCAGCAGCGCACAGTACTGTGTCATTCAGCAATGGGCTGTAATTGCTCCTTGAGGTCGACAGGCATTTATTCTGTTGGTACATCAATACTCCCCACATCTTACTGGCTTATTTTGTTCTCACTAGTTTGAAAATAACATAATTAATAGTTTGCTGTAGTCATGTCAGTGTATACCCCTAATGCTGTTTAAGTATAGCCTGGGTGATGGAACAACAGCTGTGCTAAGAATCATGAAGTTTGAGGTGCCCTATGGAGAGCAAATTATGAAACTAGCAAAATTTGTTTGGTACAATTATTTCTGTGTATTTAATTTTAAAATACGTGAACATGTAAATATTATCAGGAAGATTTATTATACAGAGTGCAGAATTAAACTTGACAGCAGTTGTTAAATGCATAATTCATGGCTTAACTTTTCAGACTAGAAAATCTGTTCTTAAAATATGAAGGTGTAGCCAGGTGGGTTTGTGCAGATTTAGATGAAGGAATTTTAAGTTCGCATCTTCTTAATGGAGCTGCCTATTCCTTAGTGGGACATTACCACACCCAGAGCTAAATATCCAGTACAAGTGCCCAAACATTTCAGCAGGAGGTAAAAGAGGAATTGAACCATTTAACTGTTGTGTTGAAGTAAGACTATGAACAATCAAGCCGCCTCAGCTGGAGAGGGGGAGGGACTAGCAACAGAAGTCATACCTGTCTAAACTGCTTGAAGTCAGTGAAAGCATGATGTTGCACACTTGTGGGATATGTCTCTTCTACTAGCCATTTGTCTTTCAGGACCTGCTATATTCTCATTCTCATGGTTTTTGAGGACTGTGCTGCTGTGTGTATATCCCTCTTGATCCATGAATGTTTGCCTTTCTTTCACATGCACAAGTTTACTCAACAGTAACTGATTCACATATTTGCCTGGGGCTGTAGATGACAGATGTTCTCAGTGGTCCATGTGTTCTCAGTGGAATTTAAGCCCAAGTGCACATGTGATCTTTAAGAGGCCTTTGCTGTTTTTGAGTAGGTCCCTCTAAATTTTTTTATTCACAGTAGCTTCAGGCCTGCGTAGCTCAAGTCAGTTCCATGAGGTTTGAGCTTTGCAACTCAAATGCCCTTTGTGTGCATGTGATTAATCAATGAAGTGGTTAAAGATCCAGAGATACTCTGATTAATATCAAAATAAACTAGCACACTCTAAACTGTGTAGTCTGTATATGCCAAAGCGGGGGAGAGCTGCAAGGAGAGTTAGATCATTCTGACATGTTTTCCTGTGCAGCCTCTTGCTTTGAAAGTTCTCCTTTTCAAGTGTGCTATGAGTTACTTCCTCCACAGCACTGACAAATGTGAAATGGTCATGTTCTCTTTCAGCTGAGTTCTCAGTATTAAATGAGAGTGCTATTCCAAAGGCAGTCATGCTCAAGGTCTTATGTAAAACTCATTGTTGGAAGCATAAAAAAACTGGCATAAAAACTTGAAAATTGCTCATTTCCCCTTCCTCCTCATTAGAACTTTGATGTGTCTGAAACATATCTATTTGGCTATCAAGTTTAGGACAAAAAAAAAGGCATGTAAAGGGCAGATAACCAACACTGAGGAAGCAACTTGTCTCGCATTTTAACCTTCTGTACTCAAAGCTTTGTGTGAAAGATTTACTGATGTTTAGAAATATTTTTCTTCAGACACCAAAAGTCCTTCCTTCTCTTTCCACCACATTAGCATTTTGCCCACACAGGCCTTTGACTATTGTTGATTAATGTGCCTGTTCTTGAGTATGGACTGATACGAGTGTCAGGGGTGGACTATACATCATTAGTGGGAAACATTGCTTGCAGGTATGTTTGGAGAGTACACCTAAAATTTCGTTGTTGTACTGGAAACTGCTACTTGCTCTGAAATGCTCCCTGTTTGTTAGCTAGAAGTCACTAGTGGCTGTCCAGGGCACTCTTCAGTGCTCAAAATAAACCTCTCCTCTTTTGTCAGGACCTTCCCATTGAATGCAGAAGCTGTATCCCAGGCGTCAGGCTTCATGAATGAAATGCTGGCCTTGCCAGGGTGGGAGTTTTGCCATGACTTCAGCAGAGCCAAGGCTTTACCACAAGCTTTTGAATTAGCTCTTCTCCATTCAGTCCTGTGTGGCTGTTAGAGAAGTTTATCCCAGGTCTTCAAAGGAAGCTGGAAGTGTTATCTATTATTTTGTTTTGCTCTATCATCATAATGTCATGGAAGTTGCCACAGTCTCTCTGATACCTGCCTGCTTGCTTCCTGTTCTGTATAAGTGAATTGGTTTTATATGTGTAGGGCAAGTGCCAGTGTTGAACTGGACTGGTTCTGATGGTAGTTGTTACTTAATAATATGGCTTTGAAGATGAAGTAGGTTGAGCAAATTGTGTTTAGGAGCGACTGTGTAGGACTGTTTCACTCCAGTGATTAACAGGATTATCTAGCCTATTGAACAGTTAAGAGCATTGCATGCCCACTCTCCAACACAGTAACTATCTTTGTGTAGGTATTTAAATACTTCAAGCATAAACATTTGTCACTGATGCATATTGTAAAACCTATGGTAAGCATGAGTATATGCAAATTGTAAAAAGCAGCAGCTGCTTCCAGGTTTGGTATCAACTTTCCACCACACACAGGAAATAAATGGGTGTTGCCCTTTATTTTATGAACTGTGGCTTTCAGGTTTCTCTCTTCTAGTTGTTTTGAAGAGATAAAATCTCCTTTTTGATAGGGTGGGAAGGTTCTCAAGGCTATATGCCTACTGTCAAAATAATTTCAGACAACTGAATCATGGGTCAACAACAGTAAATAATGTTGGTGATAAACAAAAAGGCCAGTTATTGACCAGATCCTGCTTTGTGGCAGGACTTCCTCCCTGTGTGAGTATAGGAGTGCAGTATTCAGCTTAAAGGCGTAAGACAGTCTATCTGGTTTTGGTCTGGTACTTTTCAAAAGCTTGTCTGTAGCGTGGCATGTGGTAAGGAGCAGCTACTGCTGAATAATAAGTTTGCATTATTTCAAAATAACATACCTGGATTCTGTATCTGTAGAACACAATTTGTCAGGGGAAATGAAAGCCAGGTGGCTTTCAGTCAGAGTATCTATACATTATATTGCATCAGAGTATTTTGAGAGAAAAACGTGTAATTGCAAGAAATTTGACCATATGGAGATATTCTTCCCTTAGAGAAACAGGAAGGCTAACATTGTGCCATTTGAAGATGTTTGCCAGTTACTGAGCAATAATGACACGCTTGCGCAGGTGGAGACCAAGCAGACATCAGTTCTGCTTTGCCTAGAGTTTGTGAATCCATGAAGTGTTCATTAGAGCTTTCCTCAGCGATAGATTGGATTTGGTTCCAGATTCTTGTGTTCCGTGCTGTGGTCCAGCAGGCAGGCTGTGATCTGGAGCATGATCCTTAGACCTTTCCCAGCCGCCTGCTGCCCTCTACTAAAGGAAGGAACAGCTGTTACAGCAGCAAATGCAGACAACAAACAAACTCTTCCTCCTGCTCTCAGAAGTGCTGTTAGGCTGTGACCTTAAGTGAGGCTGCTGACAGTGCTGCAGGGCTGGATTTACCTAAAGCAGTAGTTGCACTATTGGTCTTTCCGACTCCCTCATGGACAGCATTTAGTGAGCCCTTAGAGTTTGGGTCAGTTTTATTGTTTGCTTTTAAGCTTTACCAGTGCCAGAAAGTGACATCTTAGAAAGTTGCCTAAGAGGGTTTCAAAGCAGGCTGAATCTCTCTAATAACATTTTCTATCTTCCAACATAAAATTCGGAAATTTTAGGAAAAGAAAGCAATAGCACATATTATGCCATGGTTTGGAATGGTCTGTGCAGAGCTGAGTTCTTTCTCCAGAAAATTTGCAGCAAAGTAAACTGACATACCAGGAGTATTATTGCTCTAAATTTAAGATTCCAAAACAGTGAGGCGCTGGCATTAGTCATGGGCTGTGGCTCATGTCACCTGTTTAGCCTAGTCCTCTCCTACAACCCATCCCTGTTGCACCTCTTCCCTCCTCCGTCTCCAGGAGCTGGGGAGAGACTGCCTGCAGTCACTCTGCAGCAGCAGGAGGACAAGCAAAAAGCTGAAGGTGGGTCCCAGTCCCTCTTTCCACACACCTTAGTAATGAGTTGGAAAAGAGTAATGTTTGGAAAACTGCCATGCAGGTGCACTCCCACCTTGGAGGGGAAATTCCCTAGCAAACTTGGGTAGGCGAGTGAGAAGCTGAATGATAACAAAACCCTCTTGTCCAGCAGGTTTAATAGAAAACAAATACCTTTTTTAGGCTTTTTTGCTTCTATTGTTCTTTTGCAGAAGAAAGGATTATAGTGTGCCCTGCATATGAAGATAATTGGCTTAATATTTAATATTCAAGCAAGTGAACAGTAAATACTTGTTCTTTTTCTATGTTTTTTAAAAGTGAAAGATTTCTAAGAAATTTCACATTAACAAAAAGGATGGAGATGTGGTTGATACTTCCTTAAAGATATGATTGAAGAGATATGGGTAGGTTTGGCTCCTGTTTTTTGGACTTAGCCAGACTGTCAGTCTTTTGTGCATTTACTAGACCCTCAGATAGAGAGCACAGATGTTGCTGGTGTTTGTCAGTGTTTTTCATAAATCTTTCCCTGAAAAACCAGCTCACATCTGTTTTGAGTTAGATCAGATGTTGCATCTGAATCTACAGTCACTGGATCATGTGGTGTGTGTCAGACTCCAGGCCAAAATGTGTGCAGAAATGGCTTCCAGCGGTGTCCTGGTGGCTCTGCAAACACAGCCTCTGAGGCCCACACTTGTGCAAGATGCTAAATGTGCTTCATGCCAGCATGGCAGAACTTTGTCATAGGAGTAGCTTTAGGATAATCTGTGGTTGTATGTTTTCTTCTTCAACATACTGTGTTTAAATTAGGCCACAAATTTGCCACTGCTAGAAATGTGATACAGGTAGGTAGCATTTGTATACTTGCTTTACAACTGCTTTCTGGTGTTTCAATCCACAGTAACTCACAGCTGCGTTCCAAGGAGAAATGAGGTGGTTGGAGACAGGCTTTTCCTGTATCTGTAAAAACAAGACTTTTGAGTCTGCTTTTTCTTCTCTTTGCAAGCTTATGATCAGTTTGTTTTTTTTCAGATAACTGTGCATGTAGCTTTCCCAGATACCTGTTAAAGAATGTTAACAAGACTGGGACTTGATTTTATTACTTTTTAGTAAAGTGGATAAACAAGTGTAGTATAGTTTGGGGTTGGTTTTGGTTTTTAACACAGTAAGGCCCTTTAAAAGTTTTGTTTGTTACTGATTTCCTTTTGAATGCTGTCTACTTTCCTACCAAAAAAAAAAAATGAGTCTACTGATGGCTTCTTTCATCAAGAACTGAAAAATGGAAGCTGGCTGGCCCCATTATGTGATGTTAGAAGTGATTAGGAAGGACGTATGACCTATGAACCCACCCATCCATATCAGTCAGCGTTTATGAAAAAGGAAGTGTTCAGCAGTTGAATTGGCAGTCCTTCAGATCATTCCTTGAAAAAGTCCTACCCTTCCGAATGTGAAGGGTATGTTAATGAGCATGGCTGCTTCTAGGAACATCCTGGAATATTTTTTAATGAAAATGTTTGTAATAATTAATGCATTCTACTTCGGAATTGTCAGACCTCCAGCTGCTTCTCTGAGGTTTTTCACTGTACTTCATTTGAAAAAGTTTTATGTCCTGGGACTGATCCTAGACTCAGTCCCTGGCTCCGCAGCAGGGATTCTGTCTGAGGAGGACCAAGCCACGGTGTTTCAGCTGTAAAGCAGGAGCAAAATATTTTTTTATCCTGCTGCATTATCAGATCTTTCCTGCCTGTAAATGTGTAACCAAGTGCACCTGGAACAACTGCAGGCTCTTGCTATTGCCACAGTAGTTCTTTTAATAATAAAAATAGGAATTTCTTATAAACTGTCAGTAAATACAATATTGGTAACTCCCTTTTTCTGGGGCACATTTAATCCAGTATAGGTTGACCTGTATTGCTTAGGTGAACTGTTGATTTTATGATACAGGTTTATTTACAGTTTCCTCTCTTCCCTGGATTATCTGGTATTTTATAAACCCAATTAATGCCTTTGCTCAGGAATAAATTTATTCAGATGAATCTGCATGTTTTGCCTAACAGTATAATTGATTTGGAAAAAATCATTCTGTTTATGTAAGAGTTACATTTCCTGTGAATTAAACCTGCAAATTTGTTTTAAATTAAACCTGCTAGAGCCTTGCTTTAATGTATTTATGCATTTGAGTTTTTAACTGGAAGTAAGGAGGTGCTTTGGGAATAGTCATAGGGCTGCTGATCCCAGTGATCCCATGACCTCTGTTCTTCTGTCTGAAGCTTTGAGATGCTTTTTGAGCAGCTGACCATTTTCAAAGGCTTCACAAGAGAAAAATGAGAGTCAGTCCAAACGAGGCAGCATTGTGTTTTTGTGCTTAATGTAGCCAGGAAAACGTGTGGAGCACTGCTGACTTCAAAAGACTTTTTGCAGCTTAATTTCAAAAGTAAGGAGCTTTCATCTTAGTCTGTGTGAGATTGAGCAAATGGGCGCTGTACGTAAGCTTGCATTCAGGCTCACCTAAGTGCGTGGAAGTATTCTTATTTCCTGAGAGAGGTTAGTTTTGCATTTAAGAACAGCAGAAATATTTCTACAGGGAACTTCATCTTACCTTCTTGGTATTTTTCTACAATGGGATATTTCCTCTAGAGTTTATAAGTCTCTGTTCTTGTCTTGTAATTTCTTCAAAACTTGTGTTTGTCTCAGTTCCTGTAGTGAAGGTAGTATACAGGATATCAACAGATATAGCAGTAGTGTTTTATACAGGCTCATAATATAAAATTTTTTTCCAGAGGCTGGTGGCTTAGCTCCTGTGGTGAAATATGTGACCAGTAGAAGAGAGAACAGTGAAGACTAAGGGAAAACACAGTAAAACTAAAGCCAGAAACCCATTCTGCTTAACCAGAGTTCTTAGCTGGTTGTGGGCTTCGCCCTTCTTACGTATGGGTGCATAGGCAGCAGAGCCAAGTGTTAAAGAGGTGGGTCTTGAATTGGCTTTATGCATTTGTGCAGAGAAATCCTGCACTTGTTCATGAGGACAGGCTTCAGTTTGGACTAAAATGACAGATGTTGACATTTGCATGCACTGACAGGGCAAAGAAGGATACATCTTGCTGAAACAGACATGAATCAGGAGTCTGACAGGCAAATGCAACTTGTTTGAGTTTCACCTTTTATTGTTTTGTTTAAAAGGATGCAAAAGACACTTGGCAGGAAGCATCTTTTTAAACTCCCACACATGCTTGGGTCCTTTCCTGTTAAAAATGCCAGGGAGCTGCTGTGATGCCTCTACACCATGGGCTCTTATATAGCTTGGAGAGGTTGTCTGTCTTGTTTTCTGTGATTATGAGCACCAGTATCATCTGCCACATATACTTGAAAGGCCTGCATTCCAGCCCTTGGACAAGAAAAACTGCTACTGAGTCAGAATACTAAAGGTGTAAGTAGGTGATGGAAGTTTTGAGGAGTGAAAGGGTGAAGTGCAGGAAAGCACGAAGCATGTATTCAAGATAGCACAGGAAGAAGGGTATCAAGAAAAAGGGGTATACAAGGAAAGGGAGAGAATGACTTCGGCAGTAAGAAACAGAGGCGATCATAGATTTCTTCAGGACAAGTACTCAGGCACTGACTTCAGAGTTTGTTTGTACTGCTGAAAGTAAGAGGACCAGGGAATGACCTTGAACTGAACTTCTGTGTGTCCATGCTACTTAATTGTTACTGTGCTCCCTGTCTGCTTTGGGCTGCTTTCACCAGCTTTCATCCAAACAAGTATGCTGTGGAGGAAGTAGGTCTTGGCAACTTGAGGCCAGGGTTTGGTCTTCACTCTCTCCTGTTATGCAGGACAGACATCCTCATAGAGCAGGAGTCAGTAACTAGTCAGAAATGACAGGTAAGTCTCTGGCAAGAGTTTTATTCATGTACAAAAAGGAGGAAAGGTTAAATCTGGAAGATCTCATGAAAGGGGTGGCAGCACATATTTGTATGGGTTGAGGTAGACCTGACTCAAAGATGACACCCACGTTAGAGCTCTGATTGTCTAGCAGGGTGGATTTTAGTGTCCTTTGGTAAAAAGAGTGGAGGGGAGGTAGTTATGAAAATGAGTGCCTCAGGTTTGGCCACAGTGATTTGCAGAAGATGATCTGGCAGTGCTGGCATGTCAGAAGAGGTCAATAACAAAACATATGTTGCAATTACTTTACATACAACTAAGAGTGGTGCTGAATTTTTGTCAGTGGAATGGATGTTCATGTTTTGAAATGTAATAGAGTTAATAAGAGTTAATATTCATGATTGCCTTTATTTTCTTAGCATATTTGTTTGAGCACAGCATCTTAGCCCAAGTCGTAAGAAAGTTAATGTGATGGTAAAGAGTTGCAGGCTGTGCAGTAATAGATGCTATGAATGCTAGGAACATGGTTGGACTTTTTAAATTATTTTTTAGTTGTCAAATATAGTTTAACTGATATTTGTCTCACAGTTTATATTATTTCAGAATTTTTCATTTTCTCATGTTTAAAACACGTAGGTGTGCATTTATAATGCACTGCTGTGATATCTTTTCAATGAATGTAGTGCAGTTCCTTGCTTAATATTTAGACTTTTAAATATAGCTAAAGCTCCAACCAAATGTTTTTGTGTCAGACTACAGACACCCCATATCACTCAATTTGTAAACCATGGACATAAAATAATGGTGGGAATTACACACTGAAATTTTAGTGAAATGGCTACCAATCTGACTTCTGTGGCAGTTATAGCTATACAGCTATTATTTAATCATTAAACTCCTCCTGTGATTACTTGTGTTAACCATCTTGCTTTCTTTGGTGTGATGTGGCTGGCTATGCATAAACCTAACTTTTCATATGGTCTTTTGGTGTGTTTCAGGGGAAGGTTCACCTTGAGCTGAGACTGAGTGAAGTCATAACAGACACTGGTGTCGTCTGCCATAAGCTTGCAACACGGTAGGATTTGAAATGTAACTGCAGAGTTACGAGAAACGCACTGATTTCAGATAGTGTGCAGTGCTTCATTTAAAAATGGTTGGAGGAATCAAAACATTGTTTGGATATTGAATGTTCTTAATCAGAGATATCCTTAGAAATTTATAGGTTGTGAGATTTTTTTGATTTTCTCTTCTTCTGTCCACATAATCTCTATACTTTTATCCCTTAGATGTTAATAAATCACCCAGTTTAGTCATGGCATAGATACTAAAAAGATATCAGAGGGTATTAGTAATGTCTTTCTGATTTGCATTAAGGACTTCACCATCTAAGCAGATTTGTGGCACAGCTTGTGTGGTGAGAGTGCTACAGAGCTGACTTAACACACAGGAGTCTGCCATCAGTTATTAAAGCAGTCTGAGAATCAGCCATCCAATCTCACTCAAACAGGTAGACACTTAGAAGCCGCAGGACTCAAATGGGAGTTAAGACTTTGCCTTCCTCTGAAGAGGAGTCTGAAAGGCCATTGCTCTCTGACTACACCAGAGCCTTTCAGGTGGCTACTGCAGGGGCAGTATCAGAACTGGTTGGCTTCTGTCTGGAATCTGCTTGGTATTCTCTGTCTGGCACAAGAGCTGTCAAAATTGGAGCGTTGGCATCATACACTTCTACCTATTTGGCAGTTGTGTCAATAGAAAAAAGTACACTGTTAGGGAAGTTCTGATCAGTCCTATTTTCAGACCAGTATTCAACAACATTTTGTGACTGCCTTTGCTATGGTTTTGTTAATAAACTGTCATGGTAGTCCTTGTATCTAGGACATGTTAACAAATGCAGGAGGGCCAATGTGGTTGATCTCCATCTTTCTAGGTACACTGTTGATATGAGGATGTGCTGAGGTATGTGATCTTAAATTGCATGCCTGTGCATATACCCTCTAGCCATCTGGGCCCTACCAGAGCTCTGTGAGTAGGTGCATTTGGAATCTTTCTCTCCTCAGTCTGCTGTGATGAGGCAGAGTGAATAACAGGGATAGTTTGGTGCAAGTTGCTGTGTAGGCTCTGTTAACCAGGGCACAATGCCACTGGAACACAGCTGTACCTTTTTCAGAACAGGGGGTTGCTATATCAGTATAGCTGTGCACGACCTGGAGGGCCCAGACTTACTTTAATTGCTATGTGAAGACTTTCATTATGTCATTTTCCATTGTGCAGTTTGAATGTGACCAGGTGATGATGAACATACATGTTCTGTAAAACCATCCACTAAGTCCTAGGTTAGTTTCTTTGGTTGAAGTGTTATTTGTATTGCTATAGGTCTTAGGGCCTTGCAGTTGAGGGGGAAATAGAAGGTGAGAAAAGTCAGTTTCTTATCTTTCTACCCTGCTTGTGTCTCTGCTGTGTGAGAGGGAACACAGAGGACAGCTTATTACTAAACTTTGACTGTCCTCAGAGCTGGCCTGGAGGGTATTGTGCTTAGAGACGGAGAAGGGGCACAGTTGTCCTGAGTACCAGATTTATTTTGGAAGCACGTAGTGCACTCTTTAGTGTCACGATACAGCCACAAAGGCCTCTGTCCATGTCCTTTGAACCCTAATTGTGAGTTAAGACCCTGTGATGTCTGGGACTCTGCAAGCATAGATGAACTGTAACATCCTTCCACTCTCACCATGGTCTGTTCTGAGTAGTTAGGTGTTCAACTAAGGGACCTTCAGAAGCGTTTACCTCATCTTGTTTTATTCTGATGGAGCATTCCATGCCACAGCCAGCTTTCTTTTAAAGTTTTGCCTTCAGTTGAACAAGACCTGGTAACTTTATAGTACCAATGGATTTTTTCAGAGGGATTCCTGAAATGCTAGAAGTAGGTATCTGAAAAGGTTCTTCCTAACATGTAACACATGCAGCCCCTTGCTTCATGAAAAGCAATAAGGCCTTAATTTGAAGACTATTTCATTCACCTTCTACAATGCAGAGAAAATAGGTCAGCTTGTGAAGCATTCTGTAACCTTGATTTGCAAGATATTGTTCAGTAAGTATAATGTATTCACCAAGATGCCTAGAAAAATCCTGAAGTTTTAACCACTGAATCATAATGCTCAGAGTTTATCTTGATTTAAATCTAGCCCTTGGGTCTTAGAAACAGAACTTGAAAATCACAGGCCATGGAAGCTTTTGTCTGCTGAAGCCATGTTTTCCCGATGTCATCTTCTTTTCTGTAGCTGACATGGACACACTGACTCTGGCTAGCTTCCACAGCTAGTTATTTGAGTTTAAGTGAGAACAGAGCTCAGCAGTTTAAATTAAAGAATTGGGAAATAAAAGTATTTCTAGAGTATGTAGTTATATTGGTGCAGATTTTTGTGGCAGTGTGTCTTACAAGTGAGAAAGAAAAGGCGAATGCTGAAGAAAAAGAAAGGGGAATGATTACACTGGGTGGTGGTGGTGCAAAAAAAGCACTTCAGAATGAAGCCCAGCATTTTCTTCATGCCACACTGTTTGCTTTAGGAAGGTATACAGCAGACTGCAGCTCTTAATGTTTTTCCACTATCTGAAATCTTGTTCAGGTTTGTTTATAGTTTGGTTCTAGTGCTTAGGTATGTAAGAAAAGAGTGTGATAATTAAGCAATGCTCAATTGCATGTCTGTGTAGCCAGGATTTGCCAGTGGAAAGTGCAGCAAAGGTAGGGGAGACAGAACTTCTGTTACATGTAGTTCATGAGTGAAAAGCAGGGACTGGGTGTATTAGGGAAGCACAGCTTTCAACCGAGTTTTGTGACAATAACTGATTTTCTTGTGGAGAGCTCATGATTTTATTACAGTGAACAAGATGAGGCTGTAAAACCACGAGGTTCAGTTTGTCTTAAAACCAGCCTGTTCTGATGAATCCAATACTTGTCTGGTGAACTTTCTTGAATTCCTTTTTTTTAAGCCTAAAAAAAAAAAATAAAATATGGAGTTCTTAGTGGCAATGATAAACACCACCCTGCAGGTATCCTCATAGATATAGCTAGTTGAAGAATTTAGGTTTGTAGGGTGAACAAAAGTTGCTTCCAGCAGGCAGCTCTTTAAAAATACTTTCGAGACGTATGCTTTTTTTAAACCCCAGAATAGTGCTTGTTTTCAAAGATACAGATGCAGACCGAGTGGAGATTATGCCCAAGTAGGATTTTTTTTTACCTATCCAGAAAAGAAATATTTTTCTTAAGAGCTTACCCACAGGTCTTCACCAGTGAGCATGTTCACATTCCTGCCACCTCTGCATTCCAGAAAGCCTCAAAAGCAGCTGGGGCCTTGCTGAGCCAGCATGAAGTCCCATGGAGCACACCCTGAATAGTCAGCTGCACAGGTGGAGGGAAAAATTTATCTGAATGGAAGGGCAAATTGAAATTGTTAAGTGCTGAGCTCTTGAACATTAAGTAGCAGATTACTTTAAAATGCAAAAGATATGCGAGCTTCCTTAGCCTCTGCAGAGAAAGCAAAACCAATCAGTTTGAAAGCTGTTACCTAGTAGTTTCTTCTTAGGAAGCATTCAATACTTTCATTTAGCCCTAAACCACTTAGCTGTTTGCTTCATCGAAGCCCTTCGGAGGCCCTAGTCTTTGCCAGCTGCTACAGCACAATCGCCTGGGCCGAGTCTCTGGAAGAATGGTTATAAGGAGAAGCATTAGTGGATTTAAAAGTTACATTGAGAGTACATGCAGGCGCTACGCATCTTGTGTCCCCAAGCAGCTCCTGCTGTCATCCTTTGGTACCGACCGCAGCTCTCACTTTGGCACATTCCTTCTGGGAACACTTTGTTACTTGTGGGCTCGCTCTGTGGAACTGCCATGAAATCTGGCAGTCCTAGTGACTGGCTTGGACACAGTTGTCAGCTGGGTCTCCGTAGGTCTCTCACGTCCCTGTTACAGGTCTCAGGATGCAGGCTTTTGATGTGTTATGCACACATCATACAAAGGGAGCAGACCTACAGCCTGCTGAGCACAGACCTCAGACCATGTGCTTGGCACATAAAAGACAACATGTATGGACTTTGTGGCCTGTTATATTTATATAACTGCATTCGTACTAGCTGCTGTTGCGCCATGTAGTGAGTCATCTTGAGCGCTAAGAAAAAGACAGTAGGTTCTGTCTTCCTGCCTCTCTCTCCTTCACTCACAATACATCTCATGTTTTCTTCCTCTGCGCTCTTTACAGCCACAGCCTTCCTGGCCCTATGCACAGTCAGCTGCTGTTTGTGGCTACCAACACCTGGCATCACCTTCCATTGGCTGTAAAGTGAAGGCCCAGTCTTGTTTGTGAAGTGGTTTGTCACCTGACAGAAATCTGTCCATGATTTTATGAACATTAAGGTACTAAGGCCATGGAAAGAAGTGATCAAGGCTTTCCCATGCTTCCAGCTGCTTATGTCCATACCTACTCCTTTGTGCTGACACACAGCTCCTGTATTTTTGTTTTTTTCACCTCATGGTTTTTAAGCTGAATCAGGCCTTAATCTTGTGCATCCTAGAAATCACACTGTACATTTTCTGTAAGGCAGAGGAAGGAAAGTGAGCAGCATGGACCATTTTGAAGTGTTAGAACTAAGTCATGAACAGCATGTGTGTACCTGCATTCCTTGAATATATTTGAAAAACAATCTTATGTGGTTCTCCCTAAGTCTTTTCTGAGACACCACTTTCTGTATAGAGATATCCTTCCCTTACAACAGAGGTACTCAGAAAGGAGATATAGGCCTTTTGTAAACCTTTCCTTGCAATCATTAGAGAGCAGATTCTTTGCAGCAGATCTGTATTCAGCACAGAAAAATGGTTCTCCAGAGACTTTTAAGGCTTCTGGGCTGGTCCAGACAAGTCTGTCTCATATCGCAGAGCAACATAGGCTAGGATCAGCAGATACACGCATGTGTATTTAGTTCAAAAAGAGAAGGGCTCCTGCAGATAGCTTTGTAGAAATCCATAGGCTTCTCTGTGGTTAAGCTGCCAGAGGCAGCATTTAGAAGCAATGTTCTGTATTTAGCAAGATGACATCTGACTTCTAGCATGCCTGAAGAAACAGGCCACTGAACTCCTGTTGAAAGTCAGCATGAGCTGGGAGCCTGGCTCCCTGATCTTCCTTTGAGAATTCCAGCGTGTGTATGTAACTAGTCACATTTAAAGGTCTGTACTTATTCAGTGTCCCCAGCTGCTCCTTCAAGTGTTGTCTTATGTCTTGTCTCTTAGGTTTAAAAAAGCTTGGGAACATCTGCTTTTGGAGAGCTTTCCCCTCCCCGTATTCCTTTTATTCCCTTCCCCTCCTCCCCCTCCAGTAAACCTATGTAGCTAAATAATAACATATGTGGTTTAGAAGCCACTGCTGTCTTTCATATGTAGTAACACAGCTTTCCGGTAAGCAATTCATGAGTCTACAAGTACATTAGGAATGCTGAAATGTCATTTGATAAAGGAAGCATTTGTAGCTCTGGTGTGGAAGATGTAGACATTCTGCATTAATTTATGAATTAAACTTAAATGCCATGCGGCTCTCTTAAGAGCTCTGCATGATATGATCTGACTATGCGGAATACAGTTAAATGGACTGTTTGCAGGAGCAAGCAGGAAAGGAAACAATAAGTAGATATGACATCCCAAAGATAAACACTTCAGGGGTCATTAAGACAACAGTGACTGAGCTGTGGGCATTTAAGAACTTTAAAAGCCCTTCTGAAGAGGAAGAGGGAAGTAAGGAGAAAGGTGTTATTTGTCAGGTGTGGTTAAAGCAGGGTCTTTGCCTACGGGTAGGAGTGCTGGGACTTATTGGTGGTTCCTCAGCCTTCTCTGCCATGAGAACAGAGCACAGAGCATGCAGTGAGCAGCAGCTGACCTTCCTCTCCAATTCCTCACACTAGAGATTTGAATTTCCTTCTCCATGAGCTTTGCTGGAAAGTGGTCTGGGCATCACATTGGCTTGCAGGTTGGCAAACATTACCCTAAATAGAATAGAATAGTTAGGGTTGGAAAGGACCTTAAGATCATCTAGTTCCAACCCCCCTGCCATGGCCAGGGACACCTCACA
>JAOEHY010033073.1:54054-67615 GCA_025447955.1 Psilopsiagon aurifrons
GATTGGTGTTGAGACCGATCTTGTTCAACATCTTTGTTGGTGACATGGACAGTGGGATTGAGTGCCCCCTCAGCAAGATTGCCGATGACACCAAGCTGGGTGATTCGGTTGATACGCAGAAGAGAAGGAATGCCGTCCAGAGAGACCTTGACACGCTTGTGAGGTGGGCTGATGCCAACCTGATGAAGTTTAACCAACCAAGTGCAAGGTCCTACACCTGGGTGGGAGCAATCCCAGGCACAGGTAGAGGTTGGGCAGAGATTGAGAGCAGCCCTGCGGAGAAGGACTTGGTGTTTGTCGATGGAAAAATGAACATCAGCCTGCAGTGTGCTCTTGCAACTGAGAAAGCCAAGCATATCCTGGGCTGTATCCAAAGGAGCCTGACCAGCAGGTCGAGGGAGGTGATCCTGCCCCTCTACTCTGCTCTCGTGAGACCTCACTTGGAGTATTGTGTGCTGTTCTGATGTCCTCAACATAAAAAGGACATGGAACTGTTGGAACAAGTCCAGAGGAGGGCCATGAGGATAATCATGGAACTGGAGCACCTCCCGAATGAAGATAGGATGAGAAAGTTTGGGCTGTTCATCCTGGAGAAGAGAAGGCTGAGTGGAGACCTCATAGTGGTCTTCCAGTATCTGAAGGGGGCCTGCAGGGATGCTGGGGATGGACTCTTCTTTAGGGACTGTAGTGATAGGACAAGGGGTAATGGGTTTAAACTTAAACAGGGGAAGTTTAGATTGGATATGAGGAAGAAATTCTTTATGTAAGAGTGGTGGGGCACTGGAATGGGTTGGCCAGGGAAGTTGTGAATGCGCCATCACTGGTGGTGTTCAAGGTCAGGTTGGACAGAGCCTTGGATGGCATGGTTGAGTGTGAGGTGTCCCTGCCCATGGCAGGGGGGTTGGAACTAAATGATCTTAAGATCCTTTCCAACTGTAAGTATTCTGTGATTCTATGATTCACCTAAGAAAATCTTCAAAGTGGGTGAAACCACAGTGTGCACAATGTTCAGATGGGAGTCCTTCTGGTTATTTGTTCTTACCACAGTAATACCCAGTGGCTGGAAGCAAAATGCTAATCTAGTGAGGAAGCAAGTAGTAAACCACTGCATACCACCTTCACCCACCCAGCTCATTAATCGTTGAAGTTTCCTGTAGAATGTTGTGATGGTGTCTTAATCATTGACAGTCCTTTGACTTAAGCCTTGATCTCTTTCAAGAAGTTGCTCTGGAGTTGCAGTAGACATCATGAACTCATTGCACAACTTGACTATGTGAGAACTTTTCATCACTGTCCTGAAAGAGGCCAGACTGTGATCCCAGAGATCCCTTTCAGTCCCAAAAAACAAGGAGAAACCTAATGCAAGTATGAACTGTTTGTGCAATAAGTTGAATTACAAAGCTGATGTGGGCTATTAATTACAGCTGGTTATACCAGAATGCCTACCTGACCATGTCTTAATTCGCATCTTGTTTTTCCCTGAGAAGGTCTAAAGTGACAAGACACTAAAAACTTTTAAGAAGCATTTATTTGACATTGGTTTTCATCACCAGATGTCTTAGTTCTGCGCAAGCAACAATATAACTACCACTTGGTGAAGCAGAGCCTCCTTTGGGTGGGATATCATAGATTTTAGCTGAACCTAGGACATGACTGATGTTTCAGGTTAGAAAGTAGAAGCTGTTCATAATATGTGTCATGCTTTGCTCCCGGTAGGGTACCAGGTATGCCATTCTGATGTGCTCTCACTGTGCAGTAAATCTCACCTAGTCCTTTATCCCATCCAACTGGTCAAGGTATTTTGGCTTCCATTAAAAGTCTTTGCCTTCCTTCCCAAGCAGTTCCTGCATATTGCTCTGTGATAACTCAGTAGTAGGCCATTACTCAGAAAAATGTCTAAATAGTTTTTTTTACTTTTTTTTTATTTTCTGAAATGCTACCTATAACACGGTATATCTGTATGGTTTTAGAGGAGAAAGCATCAGGCAGGATCATTCCAGGTGAGTACTTTACCAATGTCTTAAAAATTGTGGAGAGTCTTAGCAGCCTGGTGCTTTACAGTTGTGATGTTGCAGAGGATGATGCTCGTTTAAGAGGGTTTCATTGCTAAGGGAAGGTTTTGTCTGCAGAACCCACTTTCTTTAGTGCTTCTACAGAACGGCCCCAAAACATCCTTCCTGCAGTTTCTGTAATATATTCACAGTGTGATCCTCTAGGCACAGAACACTATAGCATATGTGTAGGAGAGATGATCTGTTTCTCTGCTGAAACTCGTAGGGGAGAGGCTCTAGCAATAGCTAAGGACACCAACAGTCCAAAGAAGATACCCAGCACTGAGAAGAAGGAAAGGGTAGTAATTGATCAGTGAAGGTGTTACACTAGCTCTGAAAAGCTGCAGATGTATTGGCTTACATGTGAGATGTTTCACTACCCACTTCAGTGATTTTGGCATAATCAGGTGTCACAATAAGGTAAGTGGTGTTGTAGGACCAGAGTTACAATTCAAAGTAGGCAGCATGTGGTCCTGCTTTTTGATGTATGTGATGTTTGTGCTTCGTGCTATGAATAGCTTTAGCTGCATTACTGTAAAAACTTCAGGTAAATGAAACTTAACAAGCCTCATCTGTGTGTTGCTGTTTGGATAACTAAAGAAGTCTCCACAGTTCTTCTTCCTGCTTTTCACAAACTTGGTGTATCTGAATGTTGATTTGAATTGAGTTTTTCTGTACTTTGATTTTTAATAAAACATAGGTTTTGAGGACATAATGTCTTGATTTTACAGTTAAATACCTGTGATTTTATGTGTGATTTTATTTAATTTTTTTGCCCCCCCCCCTTGATGATTGCATTGTCAGTAATGCCAGTGAGATACATTAATATCTTTTTAGTTACGTAAATCTAGACAACATCAAGCTATTAATATTATTTCTTGAATTCTAGGTGGGGAGCATTTTTGTGATAACTGTGACACAATTTATATAACCTTAGCTCAGTTCTCCTATCAAAATGGATTTAATGTATCAGCATTACTTTGGGAGTCAGACAGCAACTTAACTACCATCAGGTTTCAGTAGGAGTGATGAATCAGCTTAATTTGAATTCCTTAATGAAATTATTGCATGTGTAGGGAAGTTTTAATAATGAAATTATTGCATGTGTAGGGAAGTTTTAATAAAACTGCGCTTTAATAATGAGTATTGTTAATCAAGATCCCGGGTAATCTGATTATTCACATAAATGTAATCAAAAGTTGTTCTGAGTTGTTTCAAGTTGTGTTTTTAAGGCATTAAAAGTTTCACCTACCTCAGGTGTGCCAAAGCATGCCCAGCACAGGAGATTGTAGCTTCCATGTAGTGTTTGAAGGTACCTTTGGTTGTTTTCTAGGTCTACAAATAATTACTTCTTTTTAAACTGTGACTTATTCTGTAATTTTTCATTTAGAATGATGTATTTGCTACTATAATGCATCTAGTTAAATATATGATGTGAGAATCAATGTGAAAGAGTCTTCAAGGATTTATTTAGTAGAGAAATACTTATACTTGGACTGGATAGGGATGAAGAAACTGGCTGGGTTTTCACTGTGTCAGTGCCACAGCTCTCATTAAAGCTCTCTCACTCCCTTGCCTTCCCTTCCCTTCCTGTGTGCACCCCCTGTCATCTAAAAGTTGTTGAGATTTGATCCACATTCTTAGCTAGTGTATTCCCTTGGTCTGAGAGTTCTGGGTTATTGTTCCCTGTGGTTCCAGTGTGTTGGGGCATGAAATCTAGATGCTTTCCTCCAGTCTGCTGTACATCATGCTCTCTTGGTTGTCACAGATGTCCGTCTTTTCAGTTCACTTACCCGCATGGCTGAATTTTTATTTAAAATATTACCATCTGTGACCAGCCTGGGATAGATGTTTGGCTTGGCAATACTCAGCACTTGTGAGGAAACCCCTACTCACCAGCTAGGTAGGAAACCTCCAAGTAAGTTAAGGGAATGCTGCTTCTATTTTGCTGCTTTGTTTCTTATAGTCTAATATCCCCCACAGTCCTCCAGGTGCCTTATTTATTTGTGTTATAATTTCTTTAAAACTTATGGGTTTAGTCTCTTCTTCCTCTCTTTTTTACTTGATAACCAAATCCCTGTAAGTAGGCTCAAAAGCCTTTTCTTTGGCTGTATTCTTGTTAACTTTTACCCTGCTGAGTATCACACCCCATTTTTGGGATGAATTTCAGTCATTCCAGAACTGGCTTCTTCATTTTGCCTTCCTTTTTGTCACATGGTTTTCAATCCATCTCTTAGTTGTAGGTCTTTGTGGCCCATGTTGGCTGACAGAGGAGAAAAGTCAAGACACGCTCGCGCAGCTTATTTTGTTTGCTTATGTGCTCATGCATGTGTGCAGTGACATGCAGGCCCTGCCTGAAAGGAGGAGGGTTGTGCTGTGTATGGGCAGGTTAAACTTGGACAGGCCTCAAGTCTGAGATTGTTGCAGTTTGCTTTCCATAAACCCTGACTGACCTATGTTTCCAAGCAAAGAAAAACAACATGGGAGATTTTCATGTCTCTGACTGGCTTCATTGTGTAGCCATAACAGCCTTTCTGTGTCCAGCTATCATGCCTTTTGGTCTACGGTCTTCTTTCTTCCTTTATCTGCCTGTACAGATGCCATCTATTGCATCAGTTTAATATTGCTGTAGGCCACAATCGGCTCAGCTAAAGCTGCTGTCTAGGCTCTAATCATTTGCTGCATGTTGTAATTGTTGTTTTGTGCTTCACTCCTCTTGCATTCCTCACCGTGCTGCTTTAATACACATGCTTCTGTAACTGCCATGATAGGCTGACCAGTTCCTTGGATTCCTGCCCTACTACATCGAATTCCAATTTCTTCACTTTCCTTACAAGAACCAATATAGTGCTGTCATTGGGCAGATTTATCCTTTCCTCATTGTACCTCGTCTTTTGTGCTGCTTCCCTTAATTTTTGCATAGTTCTTGCTTTGCTGCAACTTTTATTTGGTTCTTTTGTCTCTTCTAAAAATCAGCAAATGCTAGAAGTAACACCCTCTCCTTTCTTACCTTTTCTCTTTATTTTCCCATCATTCAGCTGTCACTCCCTGTTAATAACTGGGGTTGCAACTCTAAGACCAAGGCAGGAGGAAATGATGGTGTTAATGCCAGTAATAGTCACTAAATCAATGCTGTTCAAAATTTCAGCAAGCTTATGTCTTTCTTCAAAGCCTCAGGGCACTGTCACAGAAAATAATTTAACCATTTTTTATATTATCCTAGCTAAAAACTTTTCTGAAGTGGCTTTTAGGAAGCTTACAGCCTTTCTGTAATTGACTCATAAACTGGTTTAACTGCTAATGGATCAACTCCTTGTTCTGGGAGAACAGGATGGCTAACACCCACTTCTTAGTCTGTTCTCTATTTAGCAGAGAGTACAGATGGTTCTCCCTAAATGTGTGGGTTTAAAAGTCTTCTAGAGCTGATATTGGGAAGCAAATTGGATGTTTTGAACTGTACATGGAGGACATCTTCCATATTAATAGCAGAAAAAAGCATGTAAGAAATGTTTATATGTCTACTGACATGATAAAATTTTGTAGTTTATTTGAAGCGGGATGCATATGGGTTTTTTTTCTTTATTTTAATAAAACAATTCTTTGCATTGTCTGTAGCTTTGCTGTAGTATCTGTAATATTTTTTTGTTAAGATTAGGTAAGTAGGGATTGTGCTCGTTAGCTTTCATTTGCTTTCTATATATTGTTGGTTGGCTTTGTATGAATATTTGTTGCTGTTTTGCTATAAAATATATTCAGTAAATACCTGGGAAGGAAATTATTGTTCAAACCCAAACATCAACAGTCAGTTCCTCTTCCTCTGCTCTGTCTGAAGCAAATCACTATTAACAGCCTTGTGTTAATAAGAATTGTGTGTGTGTGTGACAGAAATGTTGCATTACAGAGCTGTCTAGTTAAGGCTAAAAGCTAATCTGGGTGTTGCATGAGGCTGCAAAAACTGTAGGTGAGTTCAGGAAGGAACCTGTATTCAGGATAACATGAGTTTAAGATCATGTTTAAATGTGTTGCTGGGCTGCAACTGTTCTGAACTCAGCTGGAAAAGGAGAAGAAAAGGCAATACTTATGTGGGATTGCAGCTCTTATCTCTGAGTTTCAAGGTTTCTGTTGTGATTCTGGTCTGGAGGATTTGGAGGGTATTTTAAAGGGAAAAATGAAAATAGTTGCCTGCACAGCCCGTTCGTTTGATCTGCATAAGCTCTGTCCAGATTTCAGAAACCGAAATGCAGGTGATTTTGAGTGTATGATGTGCCCTTTGTAGTCACATTTTGGAGCCAATGCATCAAATGCTGTACAGCCTTTATTTTAAGGGAATGGACATCGAGTGAAATGTTGAGCTTTTTTCACAATTTCACTACTGTGAAATGTTCACAACTTCACAGGTGAAGTTGTGCCATATGTTTGAATGGGGCAGAATTTCATTTAGAGTTTATTAATTGGTCATGTGAAAGAGAGAAGAGTAGCTCCAATTGACTCTTAAACCTGTCAGAAGGTAAGAAAAAAACCAATCAACAAAACCCCAACCCACCACTTAAACAAAGAACTTGGTATCTCCAAAGAGCGTAGGATGTTGTCAGGATTCCTAAAGGAGAATGGCTTTCCTGGAGGTTCATTCTACCAGTGTGAACAGTGGTCCCCAGACACTGCACAGAACTGTAACATTTTGTGTCTGAATGAGACATAAGGTGAAGCTGAGCCAGGGCACTTCACTATGAGCGATTCACAGTATTTTAGAACCACTTTTAGGGGAAGTTGGTCTGTTCCCAGTGCAGAAAGCATCCAGGTGAGAAGAATGGTAGGAAGTTTTTCTTTGGTACAAGCAGATCATTTCCAAAAGTCAAGGAATAGGTGCTTTGGAAATCTTCTTTTACTAGAGTCCATTTACTGTTAGTGGCAATAATAGTTTAGCTTTGAATGTTCAGCTTTGAATGTTCATCCAGAGGACAAGGGCTTGACTCAATACATGGATGCAGTACTGCTAGCCTAACTATTCCCTGCGGACAGGGGCAAGAGTCAGAGTATGGATTGGTTAAAGAAATTTTGAGGTGGTTGGGACATAATTACATTAGTATTTTTGGTGATGGAGGCAGAGTGTAATTGAAAACCAGGACTGAATAAATCATTAAAATTTTTGCCTTATTCAAGAAGAAACAGGCAACTTGATCAGCTTGTTGGCAAAAAAGGGTTCTGTGTTTATGTTAAATCCTGAATGAAGATCCGGTAGATTACTTTGTGGAAGTGGAGAGGAAGTTCAAGGTTTGTTTGAAGGTGCACTAACAGCAGTTCAGATGTAACTGAGCATGCTCAGTAGGAGATAAAGAATTATGGGAGCTGTCATATGGTGACACACTGTCCTGGCCTACAGAAGTTTATGATTCAGGGAATTTCTGAGCTAGGCACAGCATGTTTTTGCTTAGTGATGATAGGTGCAGGTACATCCAGGCAAAGTCTCTCTAAAGCATGTGAGTATGATTGGTTTAGCAAGGCCCTGGTCACACACAGAGAATAAGAGGGAATAAGAGAGAGACCTGGAAACAGTTCTTGCTTGCAGTGGAAAACAGAAGTCAGCTCACTGATTTGAGAGCAGCTACCATGTGCCAGCACGGATGTGAGGTTAGCCACGGTGCACATGGAAGTCCATCATGCAGTATTACCTCAAAGTTCCTCATAAACCACTGAGAATGAGTAAGGAGCTCAGCTCATGATGCAAGGCTGCACTAAAAGAGCATTCAAGAATGAACTGTATGTGGGAAGAAAAGAAGAAACACCACTTCTTTACTGTCAGGCTAGAGACGGGAGTACTCTGTTAAGAATCTGAAGACTAATAGCCTATTTTATGTGCCTGAGAAGCCCATTCACAAAGTGAGACTATTCAGAAGTGCTCCATTACCCCTGGAAGACAAGGTACCTGGGATATAGTGCTGTCATGGGTTCAGCAGTAGCACCCATGACAAGTGCCTGTGTTGTAAGATAGGATCACAGAATCATAGAATAGTTAGGGTTGGAAAGCACCTTAAGATCATCCAGTTCCAACCCCTCTGCCATGGGCACTGACACCTCACACTAAACCATGCCACCCAAGGCTCTGTGCAACCTGGCCTTGAACAGTGCCAGAGATGGAGCATTCACAACTTCCCTGGGCAACCCATTCCAGTACCTCACCACCCTCACAGTAAAGAGCTTCTTCCTTATGTCTAACTTGAACTTCCCCTGTTTAAGTTTTAACCTGTTACCCGTTGTCCTATCACTACAGTCCCTAATGAAGTGTTCCTCCTCCGCATCCTTATAGGTAAGATGACCTTACCAAACAAGTACTTAGCATGAGCCAAAGATAAATTGTTTTAATGACAGTTCTGACAAATCTGCCCCAGAGTTTGCTTTTAAGTTGTTTTTAACTTCTCTGTCTGGTCAGGTTTACAGCTCAAAGTACTGAGTGTTCACGTAATAATTAGATCACTAGAGCAAGCAAGGAGGAGGAAGTCTGTTGTCTTTGAAATGACTCAGAGAAGAACCGCACATACGAGATGGGACAAAGCCTCTAGGTAAAGAAATGTGAGGGGTAACAAGCAGAGGCTGGAAGCAGAAGGTTAATAAGATACATTGTTAGACTTGCCAAGCATTATGATTGATCCCAGGAACCCAATGCGTATGTGAAAGCGATTAAAATACATGGATTACATACAGTGATGAAAAGTAAGACTGACTAAGAAAAAAGGTGGTGTTTTGGTTTTTGTTTTGTTGTTTGTTTTTTTTTTTCTGTGGAGGAGTTGCAATGAGAAAATGGTCTGATTTGACAAAAGAGAATGGAAGCGTTGTGCTGTTCCCTACCTAGGGTTGAAACTGGGGGAAGAACTGAGCCTGACTACATTTTTGCATTGGTTGTCCGTTCTGGCCCACAAAGATGCCGATGACACATATGCATCCCAAACTAATCAGAAAGCCTATAATTTTTAAATAATTTTTGCTGTTCCAAGGCAAGGGTGTGGAACACCCACAGGCTTGGATCATCATGCCTGGTTTAGAGTGTGATTGTGTAGGGGCCGTCTCAGAGACTACAGCCTACAGCTCCTGGTTGGCAACCCTGAGGGAATGCCTGTGCAGTCAGATGTGAGCTGCTTAGTCTTTGCTGAAATATCTTTTCTTTTCCAGAACCTCTCCCTGCCTCCCTCTCAACTTCTATAATCATGTAATTTCAAGACACGAGAGCATGCTTATGGTGTGTTTGGGTTTGAGGTTTTCTTTTGCCCTCTGGGAATTTTCCATAGCTTATTTACTCTGGTGAAGGTTTGGTCGTGAACCACATTGAAAACTGAAATGTCTTGTTCCTTGAAACCTGTTAATTTTATAAACCACAAACAAAATATGGTGAGGCAGCTGCATTGAGAGTTTTCCCATATGACCCAGCACTAACCTTAGCCCAGCCCAGACAGGCTAGCTCCAAGGGATGGCTCACCCTGCCGCAGCTGTGCTTGAGACAGCTAATGATCAGAAACCACCGGTTGGGCAGAAAAGATTGTAGCAGCCACCAGGTATTTTTCCTGTGGGGTTTGATGAGTTGACTTGTAATTCTTGAATAATCTTGATTGCCTGGGCTCTTTTTTTTTTTATTATCCTAGTACATGTATATTGAATTAGTTCTGCAGAAGATTAGAGCAAAGGCATTTTGTTTTTACTTGCTTTGTTTACTGCTTCCCAGCTTGTCTCCACCCCCAAAGATTATACCTTCATTATACATTTATTTTTGTATGTATTTTCATCTAATCCGGATATGAACTGTAAATCTTAATAATGTGATACCATGTGGCAGAATTGAGGCATCGTTTTATTATCTCTGAGTAGCTGTCATTTTGTTCTAGCTCTTTTTCTGCTTGCCAATTAAAGGCAGTGTTTTGCTACCAGGTTGGAAGAGGAGGAGTGTTAATTTAGCCAGCAACTTTCCCATGATTGAGCAAGAGCAGCTCTAGGATTACAGTTTCCTGCAGCTAATGAGTATATACTAACATGAGTCAACCAGACCTGTGCCTTGATGAATTTTGTTGTCTCTCCCTACAACTATTCAGTAAAATATAAGAAACAAAATGAGCCCTTCTCCAGACATAACCTTCCTTCCTCAAAATGGTAGGTCTTCAGTCTTTTGCCTGCTTTCTCCAACGTCCTTAATCTCCACTTTCAAACTACCTGAAAGGCTTGGGACACAGTTTATGTTGGTGTCTGTTTCCTGTTTTCCCACATTTTGTTTCGTTCAAGGTTGCTTTTGCTTTTCTTATTCCATCTGCACAAAAGAAAGGTCTTACTCTTAAGTCATCATGACTGCATGAGAACAGCTGTGTATTTTTTCTTTTCTTTTGGTTTGTTTTTTCCCTGGAGAACATAGAAACTACCCTACTGTGTTAAATGCCCCCTCTAGTCTAGCTTAGCATTGTTTCTGTTATTTGATGGTGAGTAATACTTCAAATATGGTATGATTGCTCCAGTGTTATACCCCTCTCAATCATCAATTCGGGTTTTCCTTAGCTGGAGGAGGCTTCTGGGCCATTAAGCTTTAATAGCTGTCTACAAACCTACACTCCATGAGCTCGTGTAGTCCTGGTTTAAATCCATGTATTCTTTTGGCCTCCACAAGGTCCCATGTCAGTAAGTTTTGCAACTTCATTAGGCACTGTATAGCAGGAGTACTTCTTGTTTATTTTAAACCTGCTCTCTGGTGGTTTTGTTATGTGCCGCTTAACTCTCATTTTGTGAGGAAATGTTCTTCAGACCATCCATGACTTTGTAAGCTGCTCATGGATGGATAACTTCTGTTTCCAAGATGGAGTGAACAAACCTAAGAGAGCCATGAGAGATTAGAAATCATCATGTTATTCTTCTCCATGTGTTTGGTAAACCACATACAAATCAAGGGCCCAACAATTTACATTGCTGTATTTTCTCTGGTCAGCTAATGATATTGTTTGTCTTTTTAATTGTTGCTGAAAGTCAATGTGTTAAAGACAGAGGACTGTCCACCAAAAACATAAAAATCTGTGGCAATATTAGAATAGATCCTATCATTGTATGTGTGTATAAATAGGGTATGCGTATTTTTTGTGTGGATAACTTCATGCTTTCTGTCATTCCATCATGGTTTTTTTCCATCATTCAAATTCATCTGTGATTCGTTTGTGTAGTGGTTTATAAACTCTGCATGTCCTCAAGTGCAGATCATGATGCCTGGGATCACTTTCTATTGTCTGCATATTCTTTAAAGAACTGCTTTTATTAAAGCAGGAGTCATATCTAGGTTCACACAGTCCTAGAAGTGCACAAAGATTGAAGATTACACTATCTAGATAATACCTCCTCTGGTACAAAACTGATTCCTGTATTGGTGCAGAATACCGATTTTTTTTCCTCCCTTTGTGAGAGTAAGAAATGGGTCTCTACTTAAACTGCATTTGAAGTTCACATCATATGTTACCAAATAACTTACTTTGTGGTTAAAATTGTGGAGCACTATCTGTTAATGAATTTTAATCTTTTGATTTTTTTATGGTGTTTTTTGTGCATCAAAGTTGGTGTCACTGAAAGCAGTGAAATGGGTATTTTCTTGCTGATCTTGTAGCAACCTGAAGTTTGCCAGAAATTTTGCACTGCAAGTATAGTACTACTCATTTGCACAAACAGCTTCAGAGATCGTTTTCACCGAAGTTTTCCAGTTGTCATTGCGTAAAGTGCATCAGAAGAGGTTTACCTGTTGGAAGCAGAGGGAGAGTCCTCTGCTTCTGGCATCTGTCTTGTCTCCCTTTGTTTCCAATTGGTGCTTCATTCCTCATTAGGTTTCAACTTGTGAAACACGAAATATTTTTCATTTTGAGGTTGTGATAGTTGTGATAGAGATGTTAAAATGAGAGTGCCAGAGTGCAGATTTTTCACCATGGCTTGAAGCAAAGCCCAGTTCATTCCATTTTGTCCCTCCAGTGTCTCTTTGACTTCTTCAGTGCGAAGCTGCTGAATGTGCTTCTTCAGTTTTGCTACTTAAAAGTTTTATGGAGAAAGATGGCTGTGTCATACTGTTTCCTGATCCGTAGTTAACTCACCTTTACAAATATGCCCATGCCAAATTTTACCAAGAGCACTGAGGCCTTCAGGAATACAGTTCTGAGAAATTACTTGACTATTGCTGGGATCCATCTGTTTGGGCTTTTTAGTCTTTTGTTACAGAAGTAAATTCTGGTGGTTTTTCTTCTTTTGGTGAGTGAGTTGTCTGGATTTTAAGCTGCTGACAGCTCCCATCTTGACAGCAGACTCTTATTTCATGAACTTTAAGTTGTTGTACTTGCGTAATAAGAATCCTCCAATTTAAGGGTTCTCTGTAATTGAACAGCATTTTTGACCTTGTTAAACTTAGTATTTCAGGCCAAAATGTGTTTTGAAGTTTAGGTATAAATTAAAGGCTTGTGCATAGTGACATTTGAATTCCCTAGTGTAAAGTGTTAGAAAAAGTAACAGGATGAGAATGAATTGCTTTTATTTTTACTCCAGTCTCCTCCCATTTCAATAATTCATTTGTCTGCATTTTCTTCTTTTCTAGAGTTTTAGAGTGCCAAGGGCTGCCCATTGTGAACGGGCAATGTGATCCGTATGCCACAGTTACCTTAGCAGGACCCTCCAGGCAAGTATTGCACGTGCAAGAGCTTCCATTTTATAAGGAAAGCAATCAGGTTCCTGATTCCTTTGTCTATTGGAAATCTTCGTTCTTGGATGGACAGATGGGAGTACTTAGACACCATTAGAATATGTTAAGTGTTGGTGTGCGCATGTATAAACTACTGAACTATACTAGAGTAAGCAATTTGAGGCTTGTTTCAGGTTTGATTTATGTAAAGGTCTGAATAATCTCTGAATAATTTGAATAACCTGGAGTGTGTAATTTGTGGTTAGGCTTAATTTGTGCATCTTCTCACCTCACAGTTGGAGACCAGTTTTTGAGCAAATTTATTGCCTATTTTGGGCAGGGGCAGAAAAGAAAGCTGAATACATCGACATCATCCAGAGTATGCATATTTGTATGTGAATATTTCAAGTCTTTTAACTTTGTAGGTGTGACAAATTAATGTGTATGTTGAAAGCCATGGGTGCCTCAGACCTGTAATTTGATACATGCAGATATAATACCATGAATAAAATTGGAATGAGATTTTACTAACGACATTATGCATAATACTCTTCAGTTTAAATTTGGGATTAAATTTTCCTGTTCTGTTATAAAAAATTCCCGTGTTGTCAGATGTCACTGTTTTACTTCTGGTTATTTAGAGATATCTTTCATGTCCGTGCCATTTTAGAAACAAAACAGCTCTGCTGTGACCTCAGAGAATCAGATTTTGTAGCATGAGCATGGGTTATTCCTAACGTTTTGCTGAAATAGGTTTATTGAAGAGCCTGACCAGCAGGTCGAGGGAGGTGATCCTGCCCCTCTACTCTGCTCTCGTGAGACCTCACTTGGAGTATTGTGT
>JAOEHY010033073.1:67715-113929 GCA_025447955.1 Psilopsiagon aurifrons
TAAGGGTGGTGAGGCACTGGAATGGGTTGCCCAGGGAAGTTGTGAATGCTCCATCACTGGTGGTGTTCAAGGCCAGGGTGGACATAGCCTTGGGCGGCATGGTTTAGTGAGAGGTGTCCCTGCCCATGGCAGGGGGGTTGGAACTGTGTGATCTTAAGGCCCTTTCCAACCCTAACTATTCTATGATTCTATGGATAAGATGCATTCTTGACAAATTCTTACGTTGCATGCAGAGGAGTCTTTGACCAGTCTATGACCAGAATATAGAGCAGTCAGTCTGTATTCTTCATCTTTGTCTAGGTGTGTTGTGCATTATCTCCATTAATGAGCTGTGCATCTGAATTGTATGTGTTGATGTTTTAAGCCTCTAACTTGTTTCAGATGGTACTGGGTGGCTGTTACTGGTACTGTAAGGAGATTTTTTGACTAATCCTTGTATCCTTGAATGTCCAAATTTACCTTGGTCTGCTTCCCTCTGCCCGTGAGTCTGACTGTATATGACAACTGACAGTGTATTTCCCTCCAGAATAAGCAGCACAGCCTCATTCTATTACTATCTGGTTTTTGGTGGGGGGAGAAGGCTTGCCTCCTATCTCCAGCAAGCAGCATGCAGCTTATTCCCATTGACTGCTTTGTAATTGCCCAATAATTGTGCTCGCTTTAATCGCCTCCTGGTCTACATCCTGCTTCCCAGTCCTTTCCCAGATGGGCTTATCAGTGAAGAGGTTGATTGGCAAGTGTGACTGATGATATGGGATAGGCAATCTGCCCTACGTCGTGGAGGCGATTAGTCTCTCTGATCTCTCAGCTCCTCCTAGGAACAGTGGGATATTCTTAATCTGTACATCATTCTCCTCTCTGGATTTTTCAGTGCCTCTCCTTTTAGAGTAGTAAAGCTGCTTTATTCTGCTGCATTTATGCAATGCCAAGCATAAAAATTTCACCAAATGTGCTGCTGTTTATTGTGTGATTTGTACTTAGAGAGCCATCAGACTTCCTGACCAAAACTGTTTCTAAGCCTCTATTATAGATGGGAAAACAATTTATGCTGGCGGATCGGCCCATTCAATTGACACAGGAAGGCTGTGCCAGCACTGGGAATTAGACCCAACTTTACTTGACCTCTACAAAAGAATACATAGAATTGTCCAGTTACTATAAGCAGTTACAGCCTATCTTAAGCAGCTTTGCTGAATGAGAAATGAGGGATAGATTCTGGAATGAAATGATTAGTCGGGCAGTTTTCCACATGGCTGATGTGCCTCTCTTTCTGTGTCTGTTTTATCTGTGCCTGCTGAGCAGTAGGGGAAGATTGGTGACACAAGGACAACACAGAGCTTTTCACTTGTAGGTAATGAGAACATATCAAGCATAGGATCATAACATTTTGAAATCATCAAACAGCTGTTGGCTGGCCTGTGAGAAATGCGTTGACTGGCTCTAGCCCAATCTCAAGCAGTTTGATGTCTGTATTCTAAAAGGCGAGCACAGGTGGATGGTGCTGCCCACAGAAGATGAATGGACAGTGGTGAACTTTGTCAGGCCTATTGCCCAGGGGGTGCTTTGAAAGAGGTCACCCGTGTCTTGTTCCTACAGAGCGATAGAAATTGAGAGACTGAATCCTACAGAGTTCAGCAGTACTCATAATAATAATTCAACAGCAGCACATTAAGTGCTCTTGGGGCTGCAGGGAAAAGGCTGGCAATACAGCAATAAAAATACTCTTACTGAGGAAATGGTTCTGGGTGGTTTTGATTATTTCACACCACTGGGAAGCATTCATTGATTCCTCAGGCCAGGATTATAAAACATAAGCCACAGAAACAGCTATTTGTTGGTCTTCCTGTCTCCTGTGCTGTTAGGGTATGAGGAATTTTTGAGTCACATCAAGACTGAGACTGTCCCCCAAATGTTGCTCCTCAGGGCCTCTTTCTTGCCAGTTGCTTTGTACAGATACAAGATTCTGCTGGATGAAGTGAGTGACAGAATCAAGAACTTGTGTTTAAGAGAGGATAACAAACTGTGATTACTGTGACTTCAGAGAAACAAGCATGCAGCGAATCTCTCTATTAAATGTGAGCGAGTGGGTATTCCTTACTGTGCTGGAGCCATGTGGCATTCTAGCTTTACCAGATAAATCAAGTGGATGACTATTTGTTCCTCAGTCGCCCTGTTGTAGGATCACATGTCTGCTGATGTTGTTTCTTACCTTTTTTTTTTTTCTTTCTTTCCTTAATTCAGATCAGAAGCCAAAAAGACTAAAGTTAAAAAGAAGACCAACAATCCACATTTTGATGAAGTGTTTTATTTTGAGGTTGGTATTTCAAAGGAATGGGTGATAAGCTGAAATACTATACTGTAGATAGTTGGCACAGTATCCTGCTCCATGTTGTGCCAGCTGTCTTCTTTGAAGGCTGTTTCAAAGCGTGGTGCAGGGGAAGAAGTACCCAGGATTAGACTCGCCGTCTGCTGAGGGAGTGGTATATTGCTTCAGCTCAGATACTAAGCAGGAAAACCTTCTAGGTGTGCTTCTGAGCAGCAGGCTTTATGCTCCATGGCAACTGACCCCAGAAGAGTTTTGAAAAAGAACAGTTAAAAATGTGATTTAAAAATAAAACAACAACAACAATCTTTTTAGCCTTTGTTTTTATAGCTGCTCCACCCTGTGATTCCCAGTCACTGGGAGGAAGGTTATGTCCTAGGGATACTGAAAACTGTAGAGGAAAAATACACTTAAGCTGGATGTTCTGGCTGTCTACCAGTCTGCTGCAATACCACTGCCTTTCCTCCAAGTGGGTGAAACCTCTACAGCTTGATTTAATACAGAGCATTTTCAACAAGTCCAGTTAAAAAGAAGTATGACTTTCATGAAAGTGCTTATTTCAGGTCTTTCTGGCAAAAGTAGCTGTAATTGTGGTGTGTCCATACATATATTTGCATGTGTTTATAATTTTGATACCTCTGGAAACTTTTAATTCTGTCTTCTAAAGTATGTGAATCTTTTCTTTTTCTCTGGGACATCTTAGTCCTGGTCTATATTTAACTGTTCTATTTCAGTAGCCACCTCAAGAACACACCTAGCATAACAAAGTTGATGAAAAGCCAGAGTAGTGCAGTGCAGGTGTCATATCACTGAAAAGCTTTTTCTGGCCATATGGCTTGCATCCTTCAGGACACATTTGTGTTAGAAATTGTTGCTGACGTAGGGGTGGCACCTTGGTAATGTGGTTTTTCGAATCAGTTCAGGGGCACAGGCAGCCACATCAGGAAGGAGAGGTGGGGAGAGAGGAGCCATGAAAGTACTGTTGCACTGTGCAGATCTGAAGTACACATATTCTTGACAGGGCCACTGAGGGGTTTGTTGCTGTCTTCCCCTCTAAAAAAAAACAAACAAAAAACCAAAAAAAAAGGCTGTCCTTGCTTAGAAGCTGATAATTGTACCAACTAATCTAAAGTCTGTCATACCAGCAAAAACGTGGTCTTGTTGATGAGCACTGTTGTTGTATTTGGATTTGAGGAACAGAGAGCAAATTCTTCATTGGCAGGAGCTCTTTCTCACTGCCCAAAGGGGTGGAAGCCCTGAGGCTTGGCCAGTATAGCTATCTAAGGTAATCTTTCCTTTCCTAACCCAGCACATCTCTTCCTAGGATGTAACTTCCCTGCAGACTTAACTTTAGCTAGCAGTGAGCTTTTGTGCTTGCTTGCTGACTTGGTGAGGCTTCGTGGGTGCTGCATGGGTGTGGTTGGCAGGGGAGAGATCCCGTGGTACTGCGTGAGGCTGCCCAGGATTTAAGTCCCTCATCTGGCCTTTGCCAGTGACACAAGAATGATACTATATGTAATTACACTAAACTGGGCTTCCTTATGTTTAACATAGCAGTTCTCAGCATCTGTCAGTGGGAGCTTTTTAATGAGAATGTAAGCCAGGAATTCAGACTGTAAAGCACAAAACTTCACCTGTCTGATTCCTCAGCCTTCTGTGCACCACAGAAGCTGTGAACGTTTGATATTTAAACACTGAACTTGGCAGGTGGTGCCATACTGGGAGAGGAAGGAGAGAAATAGAAAGCATCTTCCAGCTGGAGTTGTGGAGGGGGCTGGAGGCTTGCTTAGCCTCCCTTTATGCTGAGAGCTAGGTTGCGTGCAAGTATCAGAAGCAGCAAAACCTGAACTCAAGCTCATGCCCCAGTTGTTCTGTTAACTCAGAGCAAAATGTTTTCTGTGTGGATAAGAGCAGAGCTTGGGAAATGTCTGAATCAGCCAGAACCCTGAAACATAAACATTCCCTTAATGCAGAGAAAGCCATCATAGATTTATGTTATTTTGAAAGCAGTTAGTATATATCACACTAACTGTCTCTGAGGAACAAGGTTCAGTAGAGCTGCTATGGCTGGGAAATACATTCACTAATGAGACATGGGCAGACCTGTGGCTGTTGCATACTAATGCAACTGCACAGATCCGTGCTATTAACAGCAGTGTCACTTGCTGCTTCCAAACAATTTCATCACCTTTCCTAGAGTGTGCTAACACAGTGATTGGCCATGCCTCCAAGGAAGAAGCTGATCTGTAAAAGGCATTGAATGGCTGCTTTCCTTTCTATAACTGAATTTGATTTTCTAAAAGGAAAATAGCTTATAGTTGATTTGGGAAATCTAAGGGCTTATTTAAGGGGTGTTGTGAGCGAAACTTGCACCTGATGGCCAGGAGCCATTTTCACCACCACTCCAGCTGCAGTGTGGTGTGGGGGCTTGGAGTTCTGTACGCAGCTACAAGAAAATGGTCCTCTTATGGAAACCAAAGAAGGTAGTGCTGGGGACCTGTTTGCAAACCTGCATGTGCTGAAAAAAAAGTGACTGGGGTTAAACAGCTTGCCAGCTTTGCCTAAAGAAAGGGACCACCAGCACAGTAGAGTTGTGCCCCCTTCTTTGTAAAATGGTACATGGCAGCTTAGTTCAGCACTGTGAACTAGGAGGTCCCTCACATCTCCAGTTCCATCCTTGGAATGGATGAACTTCATATAGCTATCTTTATAGCAATACTACTCTTGAACTCTATTAATATGCACACTAAGCAGTCATACAGGTGAACAGAGAAATCTAGTACATGCAGAGTCCACCAGAGCTTCTCAGAAATGTGTTTCCTCAAAGGGATGTGCTGTAAGTTACGCCTATGGGGTAACATTTTTTTAACAACTCGTATTAGAGATAATAAAAGGCTTAAAACTTGCTTCTTTATTACAAATGACAGCATTAGCTTCACAATAGTAACGAAAATGTCATTTGCAGGTATGTAAGATAATTTCTTGAAGCCACAGCAACAGCAGTTGCAAGGGTGAAGATATTTGTGCTAAGCTGCTGAGATTGTAGGCTACATTTAAATCCCTCGTGCTCTTGGGCTTCCAGGTGCCCTTGGTTCGGTTAGTCTCCAGTGCTGCTAGCACCTTTAGTTTTATGTATTGCTTTGAAAATGGTGCCTCCCTCACACATACATACAGACACGAAAAAGGCTCTTTTGAGTGTCCTGTGCTTTAAAGAGTCTCTTCTGGTTCCTCCCTGCTTGTGCAGCTATATCTTTGCCTCCCTTGTTTGTACTATCTGCATCTGATGTGCAGTAGAAAACCAAGAAGTCGAGTTTACAATAAAAGCCAGTTTTTGTGAGTGGGAAATATCAAGCTACAGGTATATTTAAACCTACACTAAATTTCAGCTTCTGTGTGCAACCAAGAGCTGAACCCACACATCATACACACTTGCATTTGATCAGTTCCTGCTGTGGTTTCAGCTGGGTGGGGTAGCCTTTTTCTCAAGTTTCTGACACGCTGTACAAAAATACAACCATCAAAGTCTTCTTATAATCTTGCTAGAAAACAAATGTTAAGAAATGCTTGTACAAAAACTTCTTTGCTAAGAAGCTACCTTCCCATTTCTGCCCATGCTTTGCTATTTATCAGTCTTGCAAATATAGTTGCTTAACTGTGCACCTGGTTCTATACTCTGATACGGATAATACGTGCAAGCATCTCCACGTGATATTTTTTGGTATGGGCTTGATAAATTGACTTCCAGGATATCAGGACGGGCAGAGCTTCCCAGTTATAACTGGATCCACTATAAAATGTTTTTAAGGATGGTTTTGTATTGGCTTGGCCCCCCCCTCACTTCAGAGTGTCTCAGGCCATCTGAGACACTCTGAAACATCAGTTGTACAGCTGTATTTAAAACCCAGTTAATTATTCTGTTATGTCCCTAGATGGATTATAAAAGTGGTACTCCTTTCCATGATTTTTTTCTTTTGTTGATGTAAACTCAGAGTGCTGTAGTAATATTAAAGACATCCTTTCTCTGTAAAGACAGTATGGAGTATCTGTTTACTTCTGGATATGATAGTGTAACCATCCCTTTTGCATAGTCAGGAATGTGTTTAGCCACCATGTTTATTCAAGTGCCTGAATGTCTTGAAAATTAAGACTGAAGTCGCTGCTGATAGTAAAAGGCTGTGATCTTCCAGAGCTTTGTACAAGTAACATCAGAATGCATTTGTATCAGATCAAGTTGTTAAAGTTTCCTCCTTTCTATTAGGTTACAAGACCCAGTAGCTACAACAAGAAATCCCATTTTGATATTGAAGATGTTGATGAAGTTGACAAAATGGAGATTAGGTAATATGAAACATTTTATTCTGATAAATTTGTCTTCTAAAGTTGTGTAACTTTGTAGTAGATTCAGTTTTCAAAGTGGCAAGCATGGTTTTACTGCTTATAAATCAAGATGAGTCTCTGTCATTGTATATGTTTGTTTACCTCCACCATCCTGTAGGTTGTATCTGAATATGTGTGTGATGGTTCTGCTGAGGGAGAGATCCTTTTTATTTTCCTTCATATCCTATATACACTGTGGGCATACTAATCTGTGATTGTCATTAAGCTCAGCCTTTTCTGTCTGGGCTCCCCTTCCTTCCTTCTTCTCTCCTCCTTCCTTCCCTCCATCAGTTTCCCAAGAGAGCCCAGAAGCTCTGTGTTGCTCCCAGTTAAAGAGTATTCTTTTCTTTTAACAATTTTAGCAACCCTTATAAGGTCCTTCTTCTCTGAAAGGAAATTCTTGAACTTGAATTTTCTCTGGGGCAGAGACAGTTTCTCTTCTCTTTTGCCTGCCAGACTTTAACCCCTTCTGGCAAGGCTGGCTGTGATAAGTGTGAAATCCATTGCTCAGGAAAGAAGCAACTGATTTCAAAAAACAAAACAACCCCACCTCACCCCCTGCCACCCACTTGGTACTATTTTAGAATCTGCTGAGGTCTGTCAACAGTATCTGTGGGGACAGGAAAATAGGGGGAGTGGAGAGAAAACAATAGGAGGTGCAAAACCTAAAGGTATCACATACGTCACACCATCACAAACATTGAAACTTAAGAGACTTAGGCCATCTGGTGATGTGGATGCACTGTAGCTGAAAACTGCTGTATCTCTGTAAGGTGGTGAGAAATTCCCCTCTCCTTATCTCCAGGATTTCGAAGAATTGTCAAGGGAGAATGGTGGCACCCTCTTCCGCCCCAGGTATTCCCACTGGAGAGGCAGAGAGAGCTTATTTTCCAAAACATTCCCTAGTACCTTTAGAAGCAAAGCTGGCTGTAAGGAAAGATGGGGAGACCAGGAGCATACTTACTCCCAGCATGCAAGACACATCTGTGTTCACGAATGGATGGGTGAGGGCTGTTCTAATTTGATGGTCAGCAGCTGGTTCATATAGCCTGTTAGTGTAGTATTGCAGTGCTACAAGACCATTAATGGATTTAATTGCCATGGTTCTGTGAGACAGGAAAGGGAAACTGTTCGTATGTGAGTGAGACAAGAGCTGTACTTTGTTTCTCAAAGAACATCCATGTCAGGCAGTGCAAAGCTACCTGGCTTAAGGGCAGCTAATTCAAAGGAGAGAAGGCAAATGCCCGGGTTTAGTGCCATGCTGCTTCAGTGGTGTCAGTCTTGCAGGAGAGCAGATGACCCCGTCTTAGCACCATGATAAAGTTCTCCAAAGTTTTGCATGGTGTAGGCAGATACAAGTTAACATGCCCCATATCCCATGGGATGTGTGTGATGGAATAGGCAACTGAACAATGTCTTGAGCATCCCAGTTGAGTCTTTCTAACCATGATGCCTAGCCATACACTGGCTTCTAAATGAAAGCTAGGATCCTTTGGTAATTTTGTCCCCCCTCTGGGAGGGGACCCTAGACATTGGTAGACAGTGGTTGCACATTGTTTAAATATTTCAGTTGGTTCTTATTTTTTCGCTACTGGACTAAATGGAATTATACAGTTGTTTTACTTACTAAGTATCATTTTCTGGAGAAATTACTGTCTGCAATGATACTGTATGTGGTACTCAGCTTCAGAAGAATCTCATTCCTTAAAACCCACGCATCACAGTGTGGTGAGGATGACTAGTTTGTGAGGAGCTTTACAAAACGGCTGGGAAAAGATTAACCACTTAAATAATAGACAAAACCAGATAAAGTATTAGTCTTGTTTGGGCAAACTCTTTCCTCAGAGGTTTTGTCCCCTATAGGACACTGTGTTTTTGTTTCCATCTCAGGTTCCCCTTCCACCCCCGCTCACTTCCTCCAGTCTGTTTAGTCAGAGTTAGATTGCCCCCATGCCTTCTGGACAGATTGTACGATTTATGGGTTTGGGGGTTTGTTTTCTTTTTCTCTCTTGAGAAAAATACCATTCCACAGGGTAAAGAGGAGGTTTAGTCTCTCATGGTTTCTCTCTAAAACTATGAAAGTTTCTCTTTTTGAGTGGGTGTAGGAAGTTGCAGGGCATGTCAACACTTAGGGACCAGATGTTCTCGTGAATTCATTGTTTCTCCTCCTCCTCTCTGCTCTTTCTTTCTTTCTGTGACTGAAGTCTGACCAGTTTCAAAATAACAATTGCCATAATTTTGCCTTTTAAAAGCTTGGGAAACATTAATCTGTTAGAATTGGAGGTCTGTGTATTATGATTTTTAAAATGCTGCTATGCTTTATACTCCTGAGTGCACAAAACAATCATTTCAGAATTGAATGCCTGCTTTGCTTGCTGTGTAAGATCCACATTGAGTTGTTAGTTCCTCTCCTACAAATCCTTTGCACTGATTTTTTTCTGTAACTTAAGTTTCTGTGGGGGAACACCTTTTGACCGCATATGTTTAAAAGTGTTATTTCTAGTGGGCATCTTGAAAGAATTTGGATAAACTGGAAACTAGTAGCCTGTAAATACTTGGTAAAGTGTAAATTAGACTATGTGTAAGTAAACTTCCCTAAGGATTCCTTTGCTCCTGAAGCTGCTTTTAGCTCTCTGAATTAGTTAGCAACATACCATCCAGATATGAAGAAAAGGGGAAGAAGAGGTTGAATTTTCAAAGAAGCTTTTTTTCCTTTGGGGGAATTCTTGCCCTGCAGAAATACTGTCAAAATATCAGAGTCTGAAGAACTTTACCCAGCAGACATGCAATGTGAGCTGATGGTATGTCTACTGTATGAAACTTAATGCATGAAACACTGTTGAGAGGTACAATGCTCAGAGGATTTAACATTCTGTCCTCTGCACTTGTATAAGGTAGGATAAACCTTTAGCAGGACTGTCAACACCCATTCGTTGGCAAGCCTGTTGTGACTTGCTTGAGAATAGGAAGGTTGTGTGAATATGTCCGTGATTGGATGACTTTGCACCTAATGCAAATTGAAGTTGCTCTTCTAAAAATGTTTTATTATTTGGAAACCTGTATTATTTTCCGAAATATTTCTCCTCTCTCCAAATTTAAGGCACATTCAGACTGTCACTTAGGTGCAAAATTCTCATCTGAGCTTTCTTTAAAATAAAAGTGCCTCTCAGAAGAAACCTTAAATTATGTACATAGAATCATAGAATAATTAGGATTGGAAAGGACCTTAAGATCATCTAGTTCCAACCCCTCTGCCATGGGCAGGGACACCTCCCACTAAACCATGCCACATAAAGAACTACCTTGGCATTTGAAACCTATGCTTCAAGGTTGGGTATTGTAATTTTTATTTATGAATACCATGTTAGATACCAGTACTCTTACTTTGAAGCTCAGTGCAGTTCTTTTACACCTTAGTGTTGAAGAGCATGTAAAAGGGAAGAAAGTATTATTTAGAGATAATAACATACACAGAGCTTCCCAAACATGAGGGACTGAGTGCCAGAAATTGTGTGGGCTTCAGTCAATAAAAAGATTATATGGAGTGGTAGAACTGTCCTGAGCATCTGTACAGAACTGGTTTAGGTGCAACAAATTTGTATCTTTCCAGGAGCTAGAGCCCTGGGAAGGACTGTATAGGCATTTAGCCTAAATCTGTAAAGATGATGTTTAGCTGCTACTAATCCCAGATTAGACCAAGACTAACAGCATGGAGTCCTTAAATATCTCTGTACCTTTTTTTACCCTGGTGTCCATTTTACCAATATTTTTTCATTATCTGGGATAGGAAACCAGCCCTCTGAATCTTTATCAGTACGGATAGTGGAAGCAGTACAGGTAAGGGAGAGACAGTCTAGATGATTTTTTTATACTGATGTTTCATAGAGGAGAATTGTAAGGCTCCAGCAGTCTAACTGAGGTAAGGTTGTCTCTTTGCTATTCAGAAACTATTGTAGTTTTGAGACTCATAGACTTGAGGGGGAAAAAAAAGGCAGAATTTGAAGCAAGTTTGGGGTTATTTGTTTTTTTGTTTGTTTTTTAAATTTATTATGAGTCTTTAAAATAATTTGGTTTTATTACAGAGTTGATCTCTGGAATGCCAGTAACTTGAAGTTTGGAGACGAGTTTCTAGGAGAACTGAGACTTCCTCTGAAATTTCTCCGACAGTCTAGTTCTTATGAAGCATGGTATTTGACATTTTTATTTTGGAGAATAAGTAGAAACATATGTCTGCTATGAAGAGTAAGAGTAATTACTGCTAGGTGATAAAGTTTAAATGGATTTAATTTGTATCTTTTTTGAAAGCAAGCCAAAGTAATCTTAGCAAATGTAAGAACACGAAGTTTTGATGGTGTGATTAGAGATTTTGGTCTGTGTCTGTATTGCATGTGGGAGTTCTATATGTTGGCTTTGTGATATTATTTACTGCAGTTCAGCAGCAGTGCCATAGTTTTAGTGTGTGGGGTTTTAATCATATCTGCATAAAACTTTATGATCAGAACTTCCCATCTTGCACTTGGTGCAAAGCAAATTGGCAAATTAAAAAAGTCTGATTCAGAACTCTTCAAGAATTTGATACATATGCAAACATTGTATTTATCTGTACATTTTATATATATTCGTATACAACCTGAGATAATCTCCTGTTTCAGAACAAACTTTCTATCTTATTTTTTTTGTGTATCAGGTATTTCCTGCAGCCTAGAGATAATGGGAACAAGTCATTGAAACCTGATGACCTCGGTTCCTTAAGGTTAAATGTGGTTTACACTGAGGACCATGTTTTTTCCTCAGACTATTACAGTCCACTTAGAGACATCCTGCTAAAATCTGCAGATGTTGAGGTAATTTGCTTGCACTGCTTGTTGTTTACCTGCAGATCATCCTCACAGAGGTCTCTAATGTTTGTCACTGTCTTGCTGGCACCATAGTTGTGTAATTACCAGAGACTTCAGCTTCCTCCTTTTCAGACCTGAGGGCCTTGTTAATCTCTGCATATCCTTGGTGCTTGTTTTCGGTCCCTGCAGAGATCTTTATCTGCATGCAGTATGGTGGGTAAAGGCACACCCAGGAACACCAGTGGTTTTAGCAGCAGCATGGTCTCCGTGGCTTTCTAATTTTACATGTGAAAATGCAAAGTAAATTTCAGTTTAATCAATTGGTTTTCCTTTACTGGAAGGGAACAATTTACTTGTATAATTAAAAAACCAAAACCATACCAACCAAAAATTAATCCTGAAATCTCAGAGGGTTGTACCATATGTGACATTATATATACTTTTAAGCACTTGTAACAGTGCTTTTATATTTTCAGTACAAGAAGTGGGTTCTATACTTACTGAGGCTTGAAATTGGGAAGGGTTAAAGTTCTTCCTCTTCACTTGCTTCCCAGGCAACAGTGACGTTCAGTGAAAAGACAGCTATTAAAAATGGAGGGAGGAGAAAAAGAGACTGTACTGTAGCAGTTTTTAAGTTGCTGCCATCTTGCCACCAGAATTTAAAGCCAACAAAAACTGGAATGTGGTGCCCACCCATGTTATGTACAGACATGTTTGGGTAACTGGCTGTTGCAACTGTGGTGTTGGGTTTTGCATTAAGGAGCTAATGGGAAAAGAAAGGATGCTTGTTCTGGAAGAATCTCTCAAAGCTTTTCTTTCCATTATTCAGCCTGTTTCAGCATCAGCTGCACACATTCTGGGTGAAGTTTGCAGAGAAAAACAGGAAGCAGCCATACCTCTGGTCAGGCTTTTCTTACACTATGGCAGAATTGTGCCTTTCATAAGTGCCATTGCAAATGCTGAAGTGAAGAGAACTCAGTAAGTACCAAAACCCAAGTTGCTATCATACCTACTTTATGTTGGCTAGTGTTAGAATCCTCCACTCTAGAATTACATGTAATTTCAAAAGAAAATGTTGAAGTTGTTCCTGTTTCTCACAGCTGAGTGGCAGAACTTTTATAAATTATTTCACAGCTCTGAAGATCTGGTAGGTTTGATTTTTAGGAGGAATTCCCATCATGTTTTGCAAAATCTACTTGCAAGACTATTGTAAGGTCTGAGAGCAGGGGCTTTCACTCTTCTCAGTCATAATTATATTTGATGATAGCTGTGAAATACTACATTACCTTCATCTGTTCATATGAAATAATTTCAGTTTTATAGGGTGCTAATAAATCATCTAGTGCTGAGTAAAAGTGTTGAATTTGTGGAAAAGAAAAAAAGAGACAAGTTTCTTCCTAGTCATGAATATTTAAGGCAAGCTGTGTGTGTCTAATCTTTCCAATTGGAAAGCTGAAGAACAAAGATGGGATTGGATCTGGCAATAGATAGAAGAAAAGAAGTTTTGTTTTTTTTCTGGTCACTTCTTGTAAGTATGTCGTTTGGCTTAGTATTGGACTGGCAGTTCAGTAGTGTAAGATCTACTATTCTTTAGAACCAGCCAGGTCCTAAAGAGCATTTCTTGCCACAAGCTTTGTGCCTCTGTAGTCATGCTCCTGACTGATGATAGAAGAGGCAATAGAAAGTCAAGGGGAATGACAGATATTAAAGCTAAAGTAACAGCTTCCTCAGCACAAAATAAAATCTTTGTGTGGGCTGGCTTTTTTTTTTCCAGTGTGTCTGTCTTCCTTAGGTAGGTGTATTTTTTCTGTGCTGCAGGTTGCCTGAAACAGCTTGATTGCTGCAGTATGAGGAAATCTGCTGCTCCCTAGTCAGTCATGTTCCTGTGATAAAACAGCAAAGATGGTGTTTAGTCTCAGGGCTTTCTGTCATTTATAATAGTCAATGAGCTTACATTCTTATGAAACAAAATGATGAATCCAGCAAAGTCATTCATCCTGTTATTCACTGCATATAAATGGACACAACTGTTTACAAGAGCAAGCAGACAACTTCATATCCAAGTTTGATCTGCCGTCAGTGGGCTCAGGATTTGATCATATAGGTTGTAGATGAGATTGTTGATGCTGCATAACGTAAATTGCTATACAAGGAATTACAGGTACAAAAATGAATATGAAATTGAATTTTGAAAACAAGTCATTCTTAAAAATAAATGCACATGATAGTGCAGATAATACAGGATAAATTCTGTGCAAGTGGCTTTTCAGAAAAAAAACAGTCTGCATAGCAGGCTTAGCTCTCAGGGGAAAATTGGGCTTGATAGTGTTATCACAGACCAGTGCTGTAAGTCACTTAGAAGAGATGGCCGTGTCATTGGAGCCAGTGTTTTTTTTTTTTCCCTTTCCAGTTTACAAGCATTTATTTTGCAGGGGAACGTAGTAGGTCATGTGTAATGTCCAGTGTTGCGGAGACTAAAGTCACTGCCTCCTTCCATTACTCAAATTAATGCTGTTCTGTAGCACATGAAAACAAGCGTCTTTTCCCTCACTTGTACTGTAAACCCCTTTGATCTGAGCCTATGTGTTGCTGTGTTTAAATGGTGCACTGAGCACACAGAGCTGATACAAAGAAGGAAATCCATAGTCCCTCTGGACTTAACCATGACTACTGCTTTTCTGTTGTAACCTGGAAATGCACTAAATGTTACATGACTTCATTTGAAGGCAGGCTGGTGTCAAAGGGAATATTTGGTTGTGCATTCAAACCCAGATTTCTGTCACTTTTCACCTCTTTTAGTTCCATATATTAACAGTTTATTACAAAGAGACTAAATTACAGAAAACTGTTCTCTTCCAGAGATCCAAATACCATTTTCAGAGGAAACTCATTAACTTCTAAGTGCATTGATGAGACAATGAAACTGGCAGGGATGCATTATCTGCAAGTTACACTAAAGCCAATTATAGATGAGGTAAGAGCTGTTTAAACTATTTATTTGATAGAATGTCGCTGTAAAAGGTCCTCAGGGAGAAGATGCTTTATATTCCTTCCTATTTAGGTGACTTTGTGGGAATAATGCTCAAGAGCCTGTTTGTACGTTAAAATCCTGTGTGTTTAGCCACAGCTGAGTCACCCAATTCAGAAAGAGTTGGGTTGTATTAAAGCAAAAGGGAAGCTTTCATTTATTTGATTACTCTGTTCTGTAACATCTGATATTTTTCATTTCTGAGAAAATATTGAAGTAATAACTTGGATGAATAAAGAGTATCTACAGCAGAAAGCTGCTGGGTAGTTATAAGTAGTACATTTCAGCCAGTGGGTATAAAGGAATAAAATTATTCCTAGATAACTGTGTATGCGATGCATGTATTGTAACAATGGTTTATTATGTATCCAGTACAGAATTGTGGGTGTGAGTATTTTAGTGCCATAATTGGACAGTACTTTCAGACCACAGACTTCCTTTAAATGATTTGACAGTTTCTCCAGCTGTTGTTTTAATGTTTCATCAGAAAATGCCAAGTTGTTAAAGAATATAGATACATTTTCAAAATTGCCTGTTTTGGGAAAATTTGACTTTTATTGAACAGCCTTGTGTGAGAGAGTCTACAGAAAAATTTTGCACTGTAGTTGAAGGAAAGGGTAGAACAAATTAATGCTACTTTTTTTGGGAAAAAAAAAAGAATATTGCATGTAATTTACCTTCAGTGCTTTGTCAAAACAACAAAAATGCATATACAAAAATTTATGAAGTTGCTTTTTGCATTTTACCTCAAAAAACCCTAACAGGTTATGGTTTTTACAAAACTTTTTCTACTTGAAGGTAAACTAATATGTTGAACGTTCACTATATTACTTTTTTCTAGATCTGTCAGGTTCATAAACCTTGTGAAATCGATCCTGTGAAATTAAAGGATGGTGAAAACCTGGAAAATAACAGGGTATGCATTAGATTTTGAAGATATAATCTCTATTTACACTACCAAGTATAACTGAGGTCCTCAGATGTTTGATGTTGCAAATAGTTTTGTCATTCATTAGAATATACAGAAGGCTTTCTTAACACCACAGGCTGTTGTGATTATTTTTACAACAGCTTTACATTATGCTATAAATACAATACCTGTAAAATGTTAATCACTTCTTCCCTGCCCTTAAGGATAACTTAGCCTGTGGCTCCACTGGTGACATAGAAAACGGTGCTGTGAGAAGGAGCAATATGTCATACAGCCATGTCACTTAATATGGAGTAATATTTTTACTCTTATGGTTGAATATGTGCACTTATCAGAGACAGTATTGAGTGTGAGGTTGTTTTGAAGTGAGAATCTTTTAACGATGCCATTATGAATAAACCCAGCAATAATACAGCTTTCCATAGCAGAAAGTGATACTAATATTGTCATAATCATTGCCTTTTTCAGGAAAATCTGAGGCAGTATGTTGATCGCATTTTTACTGTAATTACAAAATCTGGTGTAAGTTGCCCTACAGTGATGTGCGATATTTTCTTTTCACTGAGAGAATCAGCTGCCAAAAGGTTTCAAGGTGAGTTTCTATATATTGTTTTATTTTACATCACAGATAACTTTTCAGTGTAGGTGTAGTCTAGTGGTGTGTACTATCCATGGTGGATTTAATGACTGAGCAACAACTTATGAAAAATACCATTTTGGGTATGTATTAATGTGGAATGAATAATCAAGGAAAAAACAGCAAAGAACATGACTTTGTATGAGTTTCCCTTAAATATCTTTCCAAGGAAAAAGGCATTTAAAAGAGCATTATGATGGTATGTATGTTTCAATATTTGCAAAGTGTGCGCAGTTTTCAAAGTTCAGGTTTTTGTAATGGCTTATTCTGTAGGCTCCGTGCAGCTGAATTATTTTCTGCTCATATGCCGATCTGTAATAAAGGCTAATCTGTAAATTATTGGACCTATTGCAAGCTCGTTGCCCTAGGAGGCCGTGTGCTGCAAAGGTTTTCTGGCTCTCAATAGAGAATTCTTTCTGCTGTCTCCCAGTTGTTTTGGCTCTGCAAGAATGAGAGGACAATGTAGAACTGGAATTAAGCATAGCAACCAACCTGTGTGTTTTCATGAAGGGAAGCAGATTACAATAAGGAAGTTTTAAGAGAGAGTAATCCAAGTTCAGCTTTTAAATGAACACTTCATAGTAGAGAAGCTCAAGCAGAAAACCATCGACTGTGCTGTGTGCTGTTTATTTTATGGAAAATGTATTTTCTTAACTACCAACTGGAACAGATATATTAAGAATCTCTACAGCACTTGTGTTCAGGGCTCTAACCAGATTACCTAGAGCTGGCCTCTGTGCTGAGCCTTTCATGAAGTATGTAAATTATTCATCATACTTCAGTTGCATTGATGGAATAGTAGATGTTTATGTGAAATTCTCTGTGCAGCGGAAAAGTGAATGGTGTTCTCCTCATAGCCTGTGTCATGAACTTGCTTCTTTTTAAAAGCCTGTCATTGACAATTCCTTGGTTTATGCTATCTGATCTCTGGCTCCAAAGCTTCCATCAGTTCATTCTGTAATTGCAAATACAGGCACTTCCAGCACATGCTTGAGTTAGCTTTCTGAAGGGATTCTGATAATTTCAGAAGTTTTTAAGGAAGGATTATTGAAATGCTCACTAGAGGTCTTTTTTTAATAGGTGACCTAGATGTGAGGTATACAGCTGTCAGCAGCTTTATTTTCCTGAGATTCTTTGCTCCTGCCATTCTTTCTCCAAACCTCTTTCAGCTTACACCACACCATCCAGTAAGTACCGTATCATTTTTTTTAGCTATGTATATGTTTCTGTCACCATAGTCTGTCTATCAAGTTTCTTACTCCAGTTCTTTTAATAGCCTTTAGGAGAAGTACCTTTGCTAGTTTAAAGATCTGCTGTGTCTGTGTTAGATATGAAGCATATGTTGAATGACTGAGTATGTGAAGAACTTGGAAGTATGGGAGGAACAGTGAAATTTAAAGACAAAGATGGTCTAAGCTGCTGTGGAAAAGATGGTCACTGCTTCATTTTTGTCTCATTACATTAATGCTGGGTTGTCAGCAATGTTGGAAATGTTTTGTATGTTAAGCAACTCATTCTAGACTTCTGGTTCTTATTGGGAGTGGGGAAGACCTGGACTGTCTTCAAGATAGAAATCTCTATTTTTATATTGCAAGTGTGATGGTCTTTGGTTCTCTGAAGAGCAATAGGGTAGCTATGAAGCATGATGGCTGAAGAGTCCAAAGCCTTTTAAAAAGGCAACTTTTTTTCCTCTGGTATTTTGTTGCACCTTTTCTAATTTTATGTTACTTTTTTTAAAATGAAGTAAGAAAGAAGAAATTTAGTTTACCTTTCTCTATTCCATGTTTTAAATATCCAATCTGTATAATATTATTCCCTTTCCTAGGATCCTCAGACTTCTCGAACTTTGACTCTTATCTCTAAAACCATTCAAACGCTTGGCAGCCTATCAAAATCTAAATCTGTAAGTATGTCATTTTCATTTAAAGGCTTAATTTAGGAAAGTGATTTCCTTTTTTTTTTTTTTAATCTTTTATCACTCATTGTAATTAAGCCTTTAAAATTCTTGAGTTGCACTAGGCTTATACAAAACTGATTTATGTTTGCTTTGATTATAAGTCTCTCATGCTCACAAGAAAACTAAATCTTTCTTAATCTGAACTGGATTTCGGTAAAGTGGAATTGTGTGACCAACCCAGAAGACTGTTCCAGGGCTTTTCTTTCCTTCCTTCTGGAAGAAAGGTAGTGATCAGGAGAACTCACGAAATTCTCCACTTGCTGCAGGTATACATGATAGCAGCTTAACAAGGCCTTACAGATTGTTTCAGCATTTTAAAGCTCAACTGAGAAGAACTCGCCAGTAAGGGGAAGGGCTATGCTTCTCTTTTTGTACCAGTTTAGTTTTCTGACCGTCAGTGGTGAGATTAGATCTAGATGCCCATGCTCTGGATATCTGATTGAAATATACCTTCTATACCTAAGGCACCACACTGCTATATTGGTGGTAATTTGGGGTTGCTGGTTTTCTTGTTAGAATTCACACAGGCAACTGTAGATAAATTTGTATCTTACTTAGGAATCCTTTGAGACAATAGAATTCTTTCTCTCACACTTTGTCAGCTTCTTTTAGGACCAGAAGTTTTAAGCTTTTGAAGAATGTATTGTTAACTGTACTTACTGCACATTTGAAATGCATTCTGCTACCTTTTTGAAATAAAAATTTGGTACTATTGAATGTGTGTTGTACAACATGAAAATAGCCCTTTGCTTATTTTACCTCTGGCCAGAAAAAAAACTCCTATTATCTTCAGTGGCTTGTCGCATGGTCTACTGCTGTTAACGATAATATTTTCTGTATAAACTCTACTATGATATGCATGGTTTTGGCTTTATGTTTCAGGCCAATTTCAAGGAATCCTACATGGCTACTTTTTATGACTATTTTAATGAGCAGAAATATGCAGATGCAGTAAAAAATGTAAGTAATGGATGTGGATGCTCTGAAAATCCTGCCGTGTTGTTGAAGCTGATGCTCAGAATCCTATAATGTAATGCATACTGTTTGTAAACTGGGAAGCATGTGCTGGACAAAGCAGTCTGATTACTATAATATTCAAGAATCTTTTATTAAATTATGTATCAGTAGTAGAATCTCTTTGGATCTATTTCTACTTAATAATTATGTTGGATTAACAAACTGTTAGAGCCTGAGATGTGTGTGCTTCATAGGATGCTGCAAATCTGTGATGAAATTGCTTAGTACAAAAGGAAGTGGCAGAAATGTGTAATAAAGGAGAAGCACAAGAAGTGTTGGTCATCTGCAGTTGTTCTGCTTAAGCACATTTGTGCTATTTTTAGTTTACAACTGAGGAAACCTCCCACATTCCTCAAGCTGCCGCCTTTACCTTCTGTTTAACTACTTTTACAGTATTTTCTTGCAGCTGTGTGCTGTAGATTTTAATTTGGATAGTGCAGTCCTGTCATTTTTAAATCTGCTTTTTGTTCACCTTTTAGTTTCTAGATTTAATTTCATCTTCGGGAAGAAGAGATCACAAGAGCATAGAGCAACCTATATTGCTTAAAGAAGGGTAAGTATGTGCCTGCAACAAAACCCTGTACTTGTGTGCTTGCTGCTATTCTAAGGCAGCTATCTTTTTTTCTCCACCACTTCTATTCTATCTATGTGTTCAGAGGAGAATGCAGGCAGATTCATGTGTTGCTATTTCTGCTCTCTGTGGCTGTTGTAGCTGATTTTAACATCTTTTTTGTTTGATTTAAACATCTTAAATTAAGCATGCGTTGAAATAAGCGGAGGAAAAAGAAGCCTGTAGAACTTAATAAGCACAGCTAAGGCAAAATAAACTTAAATCAGCATTTTGTTAAAATCAAGTTGATTTATCTTTTTTTCCTGAGCTCCAGTGAAACAAAAGCTGTAAAACTCCGCTATGAAGGCAGATGCTGAATACCTTAGTGAGGGCTAATCCTGCAAGCAGAATATGCTTTTACTGCTCTATAAGATCCATATGCTAATCATTATCATGGAAATTATGAGGAAAAATTGTGATGCATTTGGGACAGTTTCTCCTTTTAGTAACTTTCCTTTTTTTGGAAGCATGTTCCATATGCCGTATTAGTTTTAGATACCAATGGCTGACTTGTGCTGTGTTATAAAACTGTGTTCTTAAGATCATCTAAATGCACAGTGAAAACAGCTTCTTTGAGCTGGGAGGAAGAAAGTAAAAAATCTAAATTCTTCCTGTCAGAGCTCAATAAGCTGAACTGCTGCTTGAAAATAAGCTTTCATGGTAGCCCTGAGTCATGCAAAAAATAGTTTTTTGGTGAAAACTTGACTACCTCTTCCAGTTAATCTCTGCAGTGTACGTCATCTGTCCCTAGAAGCAAGTTTGTCCATTTTAATTCTGCACATCTATCATTCTTTTGGTTTTGAAATAAATGTATAGTTTGTGACATTTTCCCTCTAACTCTAAAACGTTCTATTTTTTTTTTTTTTCCTGCCTCTGTCTTTCTTTTGCTCCTGTCTGATTTTTTTTCTGTCTTTTCTTGCTCGGCCTGTGGCTGCTGTTGTAAGGACTCTAAAACTAAGAGTAAAGAAAGTTGATGGTAATAGTTCATGCAGGTAAGATGGTAGGAGCAGTTGTTCAGTTGTCAGCTACTGGCTGACAGCACGTCCTTCCTTCGCAGCAATACACTTGTCTCACTTAACTTTGGGGAGGAAGTACTCTCTTTAACAATCCTGAAATACCTGTGCAAACCCAGCAGAGAACATTTTGTTATCTGTTTCTTGATGTTGAACAACATTGGTTTTGTTTTCTTTTCTCCCTTTGTTAAAAGAAAAACCTGATTAAAATAAAGTACTATTATCTGTAGGCAGAGGCTTCAGGAAGCACTGAGATTTGCTTAATATTCAGTGTATAGATCCCAATGAACTCAGTGGAAATGATTAAGAAGTGGCCATACAAAAGAAATGTGAAAATTAGGTACTTCTAAGTAGCATTCATGTAAATTGTTCTCAAGGTTAAGGAGTGGCCTTCAGCTGTCTGCTTTTCCTGACATTTTGCATTATTGTCATGTTATATCATGGGGAGTGAGTGGGAATTTTCACAGCCTTTGATCTGATACTTTTCCACATTTATTGGCTGGTTAGTGGGGTTTCTGGTTGGCTTTGCAATGTTTTTGTTTGCTTTTGTTTTTTTAATCTATCTTTGCTTCTATTAGAGTATCTAGATGGAAAGCTATAGTGTGTGTACTTTGGAATGAACATGCAGTACCAAAGATTAGCCACTGGCACTTGGGTTTGCTGGCATTGATCATGCCATTGCTGCTTAACACCTCTTTGCCTGGTTCTTTCCAAAAGAAAGGAAATTAAAAGGAGAACTGGTCCTGCCATTCTCGTAGGTGAAAAGGGCATGTTGGTGCTTCCAAACAAGGCTAAGGTAGATCCAAATTCAAGTCTACCATAAACACGAGCAGAAACAGGATCCCTAACCACCCACCTACTGAAACAGGTTTAACCTTAGACTTTTTTTCCCTCTGTGCTTCTGTTTGCTCTGATTTGTCACGTTCTGTGAATGTTAGAAACAAAGAATTGACTTATAATTTCTTTGGCTTAGAATGCTTGTCATCTATCTGTGGGAAATAGAAGCATGTTCTCCTCTTGGCTATATGAAGAAATTAATTAGGAATGTGCTCCTAGCTCTGCACGGTGGAGTTTCCACTTTTCAAAGAAGAATCTGTGTAGGAGTTTGCAATTTTAAGTCATGTTTTAAGTGCTGGCATGGGAAGGAAGAGAAACTAACATAAGAGCATGTTGTTCAGCCCAAGGATATCTGCTTTTCTCTTGAAATTTGTCTTAACCTGAAAGTGTAAAGTCTACCACCGGTGGGCCTGATGATGACCTGAGTCATATGGTTTTATTAAATATTTCTCTGGTAATCCAAGAATAGGGACTGAGGCAGTAACTGTCGGACCATTTTAAGAATGAGAGGTGTGTAACTATAGCTGGTTTTAAAAAAGTATCTATTGCTCTGTACAGTCCTTGTCAGCTTTTGTCCAGACAATTTGGAATAGGCAGCAGGCATCAGCCCAGCTGATTGCAAAACAGTTAAAGTCTAAGGGAACTTGGGTTTATCTTTGAGCTTTAAACGGACCTGGGGTTCAGTTGGATATGATGCAGTTTTTGACTGAAAATGAGATACCAGAAGGGAGAAATAGTATTAGCTCTAACAAGCATTTTAGTTCTGCTATTGAAAATCTTCAACCAAATCATTTGCTGTTCTCTCTGTATGCTTTTTGTGTTGTATATTGTCTTCCTACTTGATAAAAACTACTCTGTAGTGAGTAGGTTTTACTTGCTCCATTATATAATTCTGTATTTGGCACAATAGTTAATATAGTGTGTAGAGTAGCTGTTATCAACTCTTCATTGCACATGCATACACATTTTTTTTCTACCAGAAATGACACTGAGCGGTATGAAATCATTAGGCTTTCCAAAATCACTTTGAAGCTTTTGGACTGATTCAGTGGTTAGCAAGGTGGTGGATATCTCAGTTTCTTGTAAGCTAATTCAAGTTTGAAATTAATTAAAACTAGCAATTCACTAAATGAATGGCTCTCCTCTGCCAAAGAAGGAGGGCTAGGGCGTTAAAGCTTTCAGCCATCAGGTTGTTTTGTATGTTACTGAAAATGCTTTTCTAACTGTCACATCAATTTGCAATTGCAAATGGAGGTGTGCAACATCCTTAGTTTGTTTCTAGAGCTTCAGAGCGACTAAAGCACGTAAGGGTACAGTCCCTGTGCTCCAGAGGCTTGACACCTGCCTTTTAATTATTAAACAGACTCTAAATGTTTTAGGCTTTCTCACAGCTTTAAAAAAATAAAGTTAAAAAAGCTTGTGGAGTTAACAGGTCAAGCTTAGCAGAGCAGTACTAACCATGTTCTGTCCTTTTTTTTGCTGTAGTAGGAAGCAGTTTAACTGAGAAAAGCATACAAACTGTAGCTCAACTAAGTAGAGCCCCTATGTAGCCTACAAGTCAAGCTACAGATCTTGCCTGTTACCTAAATCTGGGAAAAGGGCAGGTTTAACTAACAGATGAACTAAACCTATCCAAACTGGACTTTCCTTTACTGGTCAATACAAGACCTCAATAATTAGAAAGCACTGTGTGTACCCTCCTAAAGCTTCACAAATGCCATCATGTGTGTATATGTATATATGCATATAGGTCTAAATCTATATGCATAAATATTTTATATGTATGCATATATTTATATGCATGTAAATATATAAAATCCAGTGTATTGTAACAACTGTTGTCGTGTTTACTAGGTTCATGATCAAGAGAGCACAAGGAAGAAAACGATTTGGCATGAAAAACTTCAAGAAAAGATGGTTTCGCCTCACAAACCATGAGTTTACGTACCAGAAAAGCAAAGGTAACAAAGCTTTGCCAGTCTTTTTTTGATACATTAAAGCACTGATTGCCCATAAGGATTGTGTAAGAACAGAAGACAGATCTAGATCTGTAACAATAGAGGGCACAGTGCAAGCAAGTCTATCAGCCTGTGTGTTCTTGCCCTTTTTTAGTATGCTGTACTGACTGTTAAAATGCTTCTTGAATAGCACAGTATCCTATAAATTAGCAGAAAATGTTATTATATTTGTCTAATATCAGTTATCAACATTGTCTGTAAGTTTCACAGTTATCTAGCAGATCATCCAAGGAAACAAAACTCAGGATACACATACCTTATGCTGGGATTTGAGTATTGAACATTCTCAGATGCATCTCAGATGCACTGGCACAGCTGGCTGCAGTAGGAAGAGATTTGCTTTCAAGCTTTGAACTTGTGAAAATGTGTTCACTTAATGTTGCCTAATATTAAGGATTTTGCTTTTCATGAATTGTCTGTTCAGTAGTACAGAACGAATACCACTTCCTTCCATCATATAAATACATAGGGAGTGAGAAAGATAAGGAAACATGTTCGGATCCTGCCAGTCATCGTTTCACACTCAGCTTTGAGATCTCCATCAAGCTAGTTGTGTTGAGCTGACAGGAATGATTTCTTTCATTGTCACCGTCTCAGGAAATGCACTGTGTCCTCCTGCAGTAGCGAGTTTCTAAGAGATTTGCTAGCATAACGTAGTGCAGCTGGAAACAGAAGTGAACTTAAGATAATGCTTAAGGACCATGCTTGTAAATTCCTGCTGAATGAAAGATTTTTTTTCTCTTGTGCAGTCAAAATGATCTACAAAGGAACTGAATCAGCCCTTAGAATAAGGGCAAAGGGTGAAGCTGAGTGGTGGATCAGTTGCTCAGTATCTCTGTCTGTTCTGCAGGTGATCACCCTCTGTGTAGCATTCCAATTGAAAACATTCTGGCAGTGGAAAGACTAGAAGAGGAATCCTTTAAAATGAAAAATGTAAGTAGGTCATCTTCATTAATGTACTTGTTAGGCTGGTCTAGATCCACCAGCTGAATCGCCTTTTTCTCTTTGTAACCTGGATTTGGTTTCTATCAAAAGATGTACAACCACAGCTGCTTGTTCTGTATATAGTAGCAGGAGTTTCCAAAAGTACAACCCATTCAGATTCTTAACAGCCCAGTCAGCAGTCCTTGGATTTCATGATCTGCAGCACACTCAGTACTGACCGCTGCTGATCAGCTGTCTGGGCTCCGTAATGTCAGACACAGGTAAGATGATCGAGTCCCTGCCCTTTCTGTCAGCCCTCTCTGATGGAAAGGAACTGGCTGCTTATAATTGTGAAGGATCACATCCTTTCAGCGCATATGTATTTGGGTTAGGTCATGTGCCAAAGCAACATCTGTGTTTTGCTAGTATGGTTTAGCATTTTGATTGCCACATTAGGGAATAAAATAAAGCTGTATTTCTCTTGCATGGAACACTGCTGCCAACTTCTTTATGTGAGACATGCCATTCACTGCATAAGAACAGTTCTTGGACATGATCAGTTTAGGTGATAGTGGGAGTCTTTTTTATACTTTTCTGCCTGTAAAGCTGAGTACAGTCCTTAAAAAGTTTTATTTAAAAATAAACAGAAAAACAACCCAGTGTTTTCCAGTTCTAAACATGCATCTACTAAAGACTTCTTTAAGTAAGTAAATGGTTGTGAGTTTTACCTTTTCTGCCTTCGCGTCTTTCCTGCCATCTTCACTGCTTGTGTACACCGTGCACGACAGTGGTCAAACCTGCCCTGGATATTAGGTTCCTCAAGCAGCACAAAGTGCCTCTAACAAAGTGCTTGACTATTTTCCCTGTCTCAGGTATTATTTTGATAGCACATATCTCTCCATTAAAAGACAGAGTAAGTTTCAGTTCGCTTGCTTCTAGAGCACATCTTCCCTGTGCTGTAGGTGGCTCTGGTGTTTATAACCCTTGTTAATTATGTAGGCAAAAGTAAGCAAGCTGAAAAATAGTTCTCAAGCTGTCAGAAGGCAGCTGTAATGTATGATGAGCTGCTTCCAACTGTACTCTGCAAAATAACTTGATTGAATTAAAAGTAGCCACACCGTTGAGATAAAATTTACTGTGTGGGGGGAGGAGCTGAGCTGTAATTCTGATCAACTCCACAGTGACAGCAGCCTTTAACTTATGCTGAGACTACTGGGCTAGAATGCATCCAAAATATCCCTTTATTGTGAAGATTTATTATCCCTTTAACATCCCATTGTTGTTAAAATCAGAAATGGTGTGCTATTTTGCTTGCTTAAGTTCACTGTTACCTGGGAAATGAGGGTGACTACGTCCATTCTGTAAAGTAAGATTCAGAGTCTTTCCATAAGCAGTAGAAAATACCATTATCACCTTCCCATGCTAATATGTTCCTATGTATCTTGCCATATATAAATAGAATACTGCAGCAAGAAGAGAATTCTTAAGACACCATGGCAGATGTATTTGCAATGGATATTCTATCATAAGTGCTAAGTGTGATTAAAGATTCACATTTTCTATAAATACTCCCTATGTATCTGTGCTCTGGATTGCACCAAGTGCGTCTTACTCCTGGTAAATCTGCCTGTCTGGCAGTGTGGCCAGTAGCCTTCATCTTCCTTAAAGCACTGTTTGTGGGGAAGGTGGTGTGGCTTTAAGTACTGTTCAGATCTTCTCTGCTGCTTGAGAAGCAGCTGGTAGGTTTTGAAGAGGTCTTGCAATCATTTGAAATTCTTGGCTTAGTTGTGGGCTTCTCACTAACAGTTGCCATATGCTAGTTCACTTAGGTTGGTATCCCCATACACAAAGCCATACTCCTTGAATCTGTTCCTTTGTTATAATGCAGAAGGCTTCATTGACCCCAGCAGGGCATGAAAATTATTTTCCCTCTAGTTGTGTTAATGGAGGGTTGAGCTGCATGTTCCATCTTCCTTGTTCCTTTCTTACTTCTCTATTCTCCAGACTCAAATTGACAGTTATGTCCTGAAAAGCTTTATTAAAATGACTGTCTTCGGTGTGCATTTTGGCAGTTTTGGGCTGATCACGCTAGCAGCTCATACTCCGCTGTTGTGTGTTGTGCATTACTAATTATTGTCTGACATTCATGGGGGTACTAAATCCAGGGAAATCACTGTTGCTGCTTTCCTTTTCCTGTTAGAAGAGATGTTGTAATTAAACTGCTTGTTTGTAACTTAGCAAGTATATTTGCAAGCTACTCTGAATGATGTGCACCTAAAGGAGTCACAAGGGAAGAAGAGATTGCAGCTGATGCCGGTCTGCAGCATTATGACCAGCTAAATTCAGGCCGATGTTTCAGGTCTTCGTAATACAGAAAAGTGAATTTAAATTTTGATGGGGTTTTCCTTTTTTTTTTTTTTTGGTGCGGGCTTTGGGGTGGGGGAGTTGTACGGCTGTTTTTAAAGTAACACACGGAAACCTGCCATTTGGAAAATATATTCCACACAGTATAGGCACTGTAATGTCAATGATTCGAACAAAGGGTAGGAGGGATTTAGGAATACCTGAGGGAGAGGAAAACTCATTAAAATTAAGTATTTGCAGAAAGTAGATAAAATAAAGATGATTGACACTTGCTTTGCCAACTTTGCAGTTAAGAGCTTCAGTGCACGATCAGTTTAATGAAGCGGTAAGACTGTACATCAGAAACTTGTGTCTTCAACAGGAGGAAAATAAATGTGATTAATTGTGCCATTTTAGGTCTCAAGCTGTTCTGAATAGGTAGGATAGCTGTAGTTCAGGTTTTCAGTGCACAAACCATCATACAGAATTACTGTGTAAATATTTGAACAACCCAATGGCGATTAAAGAGAAACTGTTTTGCTGTGATTTGCTAGTTGCAGCTATGATTGGGTGCAGAAGCATAGAAGTTACTGAAAGGAAAGAATCACGCTGAAATAGGTGTTAAAAACCTAGAGATGTGGCAGTATTAAAGCAAGGCTGTCTCTTAAGTCAGGATCCAAACTTTTGTTTTCCTCTTTTCTGCCCTCTGCTGACTATCATTTCCTTTCAGTCCTGCTTTGGTTTTCTCTGTCAGCCTTCCAAAACTTGGAGCTTCAGCATTACTGAAATTGCATCCCTGGGGCTGACAACAAATCTTGTTGAGGCCCAACCAGCAAGTTGATATTAGCTGTTTATAAATCATCTCCTACAGGAACAGTATCTTATTCCTTTTACAAGGTGAAAGGTCTTGTTTTATGGGCACATTTGCTGCTTGATTTTTTGTTGAAATGTATTTATTGACACATTCTTTTGCATGTTGTTTTTTGCCTTTAATAAATTGTCAGTCTGAGACAGTTTTAGGTTCACCAACAAATTCTGCTGGTTTATTCTGTGGCTTATTTCCTTTTTTGCAGATGTTCCAGGTGATCCAGCCTGAAAGAAGAGTCCTATATATCCAAGCAAATAACTGTGTAGAGGCCAAGGACTGGATTGATATCCTCACCAAAGTGAGCCAATGCAACAAGAAGCGACTCACAGTCTACCATCCCTCTGCTTATCTGAATGGCCACTGGCTTTGCTGTAAAGCTACTGCAGACAATACTCCTGGCTGCACACCCTGCACAGGGTAAGAATTGGCAACATGCTGTTGGTTTAGGTACTGCCAGGGGTATGTGTGTCTGCAGCATGACTTGCAGGTATGCAGTTACCAAGAAGATCTGCCAAGTGTGGTGTTTTCAGAGGCAGTGTTTGTTCTGTCAGCATCTGCATGTCTTGGTCAAAATGTTGACTTTGTTTTAGAGTTCAAGACATTGATAGTTGGCTGTAGGATGAAATACTTTGGTTCATCTGTCATTTAAAATGTCATTTAATGATCATCCATCATTAAAAATGTCAGAAGTCTCTTTCAGATCTTGTTTGTAAATTCCTGGAACAGACAATCATTTACTTTTAGATTTAATTCTAAACTGATCTTTTTCTAAGGGGACCACTCATGCCCTCTAATAAGTGAAGAGGTACTGTCTGGTTTGTAAAAAACGATTTCCATCTAAAATGAGAGAAGCAAGAAGTCTATGGTTAGTCTTGGAATATAAGACCTGGACATTTGGGAGTTCAGTGCTTTGGCTCCTCCATCTGGTTATAGCAGACTAATTCACCAGAATGTCTGGATACCGGTGCAATCTCTTTAAATCAGAGTGAAAGCATGCTGGTAAATCTAGGCATAAAGAAGTTTGAACTTGTCTGCCTTTTCTTTTGGAAAAAATGAGAAGTTTTGAGCTTTATTACACACAATCTATTGCCTTTCAAGAGTACTCGCTTTTATATTCATTCTTGCTAAGTGCTTTTCATACCATAATAAAGTGTGTAGCATTTAACTTCTGCCTCTCTTCCTGATGCTGTACAGAGGCCTGCCAGCAAATATACAACTGGATATAGATGGTGATAGAGAAACTGAGCGCATCTACTCTCTTTTCAACTTGTACATGCCAAAATTGGAGAAAATGCAAGGTGAGGATGAAAGATCATTGCATCTCCAATACACTTATCAAGGCAAACATAAAATTGGCTGTTCTAGCTAGGCCAACCTTCTGATTTGCATTCTAGGACACAGTGACCATTATTTGATTTGTTTTCCCTTCTGCTGTCTTGAGACAGTTGTGTGAACTATTTTTGGTTCAGTGTGCAGTCCCATAGTCTGTACAGAGTTCTTTACATAGTAGTTGTTTGAAATAAAGTCTTAACCACAGCATCCTAAAATAGTGCAAGCACAGAGCATTGCTTGGATGCTCTGAATTAGCAAATCAGTGTGCTCTAAACCAGGAGTTCATTGATCCTAAAAAGAAGCACCAGCAAAGTTGAATTTTCAGTGAGGTATGGTTTTGTGTTACCCTAAGTCATGTGCACATTGCCTGATTCATACTCCAAGATCTGAATACTCATGGTTTCCTCAAGAAGGCTGTTTTGGAATTGTCAGCAAAAGATGATCCATGGATGTCTGTGAAATGTGGAAAAGTGAAGTTTTGGCTGAGAAACCCTCAGGAGCTGAGGGGAGCAGAGATGTGACAAGAAGTCTAAAAGAAAGAAGAGGCGGCAGAGGAAGTTAGTACTAGCAGGCATGCCAAGAAAAGTATCCGGTGCACATGATGCCAGATTTGAAACACCAATTTAGCACAGGGAGTGGCCGGGAAGCCTTCACTGTGGCACTGATCTTTAGATAGGACTTTATTTTATGAGATAAGCCAGTGGTGTCAAACACACGGGTTGGAAAGCGCTTTAATCCATTCCTGGCTGCCATGCAGTTGCAAACTTAAGATCCCCACCACTTCCGAGCTGTCTGAACAAATGCCCAGCTTTCTCCTGTTCCGAGTCCTCACTGCCAGAGCCAGCATCAAGTTTCAGTGTCCGGGAAAAGGACACAGGTCTGGCACAGGCAGTGCAGCAAGGGAAGGTAACTTGAAAGCTCAGACTGAGCCAGTAGTAAAGCTGGGAAGCTAGGGAAAAATAGAGGCAAAGTAAAATAATTCTCTCTCCTCTTCTAATACTGTCACCTACAATGCAGAACTAGATTACATAATGAATGTGTTTCAGATGTTCACCTGTAATCAGTGTCCGCATCTGATAGCCAGAAGGCTCTCTAGTAGGATAAGAAGGTAGTATGAGTTGCTCCTTCTTAGGATATGTCCTGAAGCAGTCAGCCAGGCAGTAGGCATGACATACTTTGCTTATGCTTATTGTATGAATCTTTTAGGGGTGATGTGGCAAAACATCTTGTATGACTACTTCAGCCTGTGATTGTTTTGAATTCAGTCTGTTGCACGGTGCTATTTGTGCTGTTCAGGGATACAACCTGTCCTTCTGACAAGTGAATACTTGACCTTGTGCAGGCCAAGCCAGCAGTACAATGGCAGATTTAGGCCTGTGGCAGAGGTTCCAAAGTGTGTGTGTGTGGGGCTGTTCTACTAGTGGTAATTGAGATGAAAGCATTGCCTGTTCAGCAAAGGACCAAGCCAGGTCAGGTCTTTACTGCCCTTGCCTTATGAAACAAGGAGGAGCGAATGGGCATAAGACAGACTTTGTGCCTACCAGCAGGCAGCAAAGGACAGCAGGACAGCAAACTGCTCTTTCTGCTGTTGCTGCTGTCAGACACAGTTCTATGGTTGTTATGCAGAAGCAAACCAAGGAAATGTGTGAACCCTAGACTTGAGTATTTTCAGTCTGCTTGTTTCGCTTTTTTCTCTTGTCTATTTGATACCTATTCTTGTACTTTCTTGTTTTTCCAGAGGCCTGCGGCAGTAAATCTGTGTATGATGGACCTGAAGAGGAAGAATATTCTACATTCATCATTGATGACCCTAAGGAGACTTATAAAACACTAAAGCTGATTATTGAAGGTGTTGGAACTTTAGAGCAGGAGCACGCTCAGTATAAGAGAGATAAATTTAAGAAGACAAAATATGGAAGCCAGTAAGTATAATGGATTGTCCAAACAGGAGAATGGTCCTGGGAAAATGGTATTTCCCTTGCTTATGTTCTGGCCTTCACCATATTCATGTTCAAAAAATATCCTTCAAACACATACAAAGTAGGATTGTGACTTAGGATTGCTATCACAGTTTTTTAAAGGTCTGTAAGGAATTTTTAAACGTTCTGTTCTGACATTTTGATGTCCTGACAGAGAATTATGTATGTATAATACTTTTTCCTTTTTTTCTAATTTTTTAGAGAGCATCCGATTGGTGACAAGAGCTTCCAGACATACATCAGGCAGCAGTCGGAGATCTCGGCACATTCCATATGAAGTGCAAAGGAAATCACAGGACAGTACTGAAGGGTTGATCAGTGAATCTAAACAGCAAAACAAAAGGGAAGCCACACATGTAGCAAAATGTATGGATAAGTGTCAAGCTTACAAACTTTGAGACTTGCTAAAGGTATTCTCTTTTCAAGAAACTGTTATAATAGTTGCTATGCACTTTATTCATCTGGTTATTGACAGATGATAAAACTCTGCCTTCTAGGCAGTTGTTGTTGTGTATTTTTAAATTTGCTTTGGTTTCTTGGAATCTAGTGATCAGTTCAATGATCAAGGTGTGTGGACTTCATCTGGACAACTTCCATGCAATTCCTTATGTTTTGGAAACCAAGCATGCTGCTAATATGCAGCATTTTCTAGAATGGTTGTTTGTTACTGTTTTTTGTTCCTGGTTAAGGTATATTATGCCACACCCCTGTGTGCTCTCTTAGGAAAAGCTTAGTAACACTTTACTTTTGATGCCTGCATTTAGAAAAGAAGCGGAGAAAAAACCCTGTGTTGTAATCTCTTGCGTTGTAGCTTGTATTCTGAGCAGGCCAAGGAGTAGGCCTTTTTCTTTCATAGCAGCATAATTTTTGCTAAATGTGCACAGTTTTTAATAGAAATTCAGATCTGAATGGTACTCTTGATATTTTTGAGATACAAAGTCATTTCTCCAGACACGTTCAGCAGACTTCGGTTTTGAAGATGCAGTCTCAGCAGTATAATGGAACTGACTCTCACAGATAACGAGTAAGAAAGAAATGAACTTATGTCAAAGCTACATGTCTCTGTTACACAGTCCAGGGAATGGGAATCTTTGAATGTCTGCCAACTGAAAGGCAAGGTAAGTTGATTTTGATGACCTTTTGACCCCACAGTGAGGACAAATAGGAGACTAGAGACCACACAAATAGGCAGCTGAGACACACTGAGTCCCAGCACGAAAGCCTTCAAGATGGGTTTCTCTGAGAGAATGTTTAAGCACTGGAGTCCATGCTGTCCTAGTACCACTTGCTTTTCTGGAAAATAGGTTTCTACTTTTCCAAAAATGTTTTTAAGTACTTTTTTAAAGAGATTTGTTAAAGGATATTTAGTATATTAACACATGTTATGGTAACTTGTTAATATTCTGAGTGTAGTGAAAATGGGATGAGCTGCGTATCTCACTAATACCAACAAAAGTCATTAAGGAGGGGAATAAAGATCTGCTAAATGTAAGATACATATTTATGTATGCTGTTTAGTTGTACACCGTAACTTTCCTCTGTATAAGGGTCTGATTTACAAACATCTAGCTTTGATGGCACAGAAGCCTTGCATGATGGACTTTAAGCTTCTGTAGGGAAGAAGCTAGTGTTGGTTTTAAGCTGAATTGGAACAGAAAGCATTGAGCTATCAGTTAATGTGAAGATATCTGTGTCTTTGCTTAAAGTGTTACAGAGTAATTCTCAACTATGTCCTCATTGCATTTGACATGATTTAAGATGGCTGAAGTACTTTGGATGCTTCTGTTTGTTAGTGATGCTCTTAGGAATGAGGTTTTCTTTTTGTTTGAGTATATAGTAGACCACCTCCTGGTAGATGATAAATGATCTTTTATTCATCTTCACCCAGCAGACTGGGGAAAGGGAAGTAATGAAGCATTGCAGAGATGCATTTTGGACTTCAAGCTTTTAGCTGCCATGAACTGCAATTTTTAACATGTATTTGTAACTTAATATTGTTTATAAAATACTAATGACCTGTAATGTGTGTTCTACTTGCCAATTAAAGAAATGTTTTATTTCTGAAAACTGTGTGTGCATTTGGAGTCTGTTTAGATTCACAGTCCACTGGTGTTGGCACATCATCCACTGTTCAGAGTTGGGCACAGATGGAGATCCTCATGAGCAACTGTTGCCGCTGCGAGGTAGGGATGGTACTGTGTTGAACGGACAAGAGGAAAGAGCTGAGAGGACAGCACTATGCATGCGTATCAGCTCATGAACCTATGGAATCATCACCTTTTTGAATACGACCTGTTTGGTGGCAAAACCTGGAGCATGCTGAGCTCTGTTGGTCTTCTGAAGCTTACCAGTCCTCTCTGGATGCTCATGTGGATTAAGCTTTGGCTCTGGAACACTGTGTGACAAGCCGCACTCCCTGGTTCTGTCAGGGAGTGTTTGCAAGAAAGCTAGGCAACAGCCCTTCCAGGATAGAAAGCTGTTGACAGGCTCATTCAGTGTGTGTTAGTCTAGCTTGTGTTCAAGGTAACCCACACTGCTGTATCAGGTGTCTCTGTGACCAGAACTCAGGCGTGCATTTTTGAGAAGCTCCTGGAGAAGAGCTGCTGCAGGCACTCTCTAGCTGAGTGGCAGCAGAGGTTTAGCAGGTAGACCACAGCCAGGAAAGAAAACCAAACCGACAGTGGAAGACATCACCAGTGTCATGGTGAAGGTGAATTTGACCACAGTAACGCAAGTGTGTGTTTTTGCTGAGGAACTGTAAACCTTGTTTCAAAACCAAGGCTTTAATGTAGTAAACTGACGCAGGGTTTTTAAGAAACAAGCAGACTTAAATGCAGAAGTACCATAACACCCTCCCCAGGTCTGGCTGTTTACCACTTGGTCTCATCCAGTGTATACAATCATTTTGTTTCCCTGCTAATGTCTTAGCTTAAGTCAGTAGGAAATCTCTGAAAGCTACTTTTCTTACCAGCATAACTTAATTAACAGGGTTGGTGATGGGGTTGTGTTAAAACTGGGCTTCCAATACTTATTTAGCCTCTGCCTGTCTGTCTGCACCATATGTTTCTGATGTTGTATTCAGATATCCTCAGCAAATCCAGCCCACAACACAGATGACTTGCTAGGGACACTTGGGACAGCATCACGTATCTAGAATGAAGAAAATAACATTAAAAACAAAAAGGCACAGCCATAAGTAAGCATGCCAGGTCGGTTTTCTTTCCTTTTCTCCTCTATCCCAGCCTGAAAGGCAAAAAAAACAAACAAAAAAAAAAAAAACATTTGTGACAAAAATCAAAACCTGGGCTGGTGGTTCCTGGGATCCTGAATGCCAAGATGATCCTCCTGTCTGTTTCCTCCGCTGTTGAAACAGCGCACTAGGGCAGGGGTGACCTGGCAGCAGGACCGGAGTGACCCCAGTCTGTGTCCATTCCAGTTCAAAGGAGGTGGTGTTTCTGGCTAGGCAGATGTCTTTGTGCATTTCAGAAGTGAAGAGTTCAGAGTGGGAGATTCGGCTGTGAAACTGCACACCCAAGAAGGTGAGATTCCTCTTTAACAGCTTCCTAAGGCAATGGAAGAGGGTTTAGCTGACGGATGAAATCTTGTCATTTGTGTATTTTATAGTGGATGCAGGAGAGATGCAAAGCAGCTGCTGCAGTGCTGACAAGTCTCTGTTAGGGCCTTCTCATGCTGTGGACGTTGTGTCTGAAGCTGTGCTGGGATGCAGTCAGTTGGCAGCAGGAGTGACAAGCCTTGCATGTGCCAGTGATAGCTCAGAGCTCTGTTGGCACCAGTGGGTAGCGCTTGGTTCTTCACCCAGTAAAATTTTAATGAGGTCTGTGTACGGATGAGAAGGTTGAAGAACATGGTTCTTGTCTGGAAATGTTTGCATGCAAAAATGGCCAAATGGAAAAAAAGCATGATATGTCATGGGCATGGCAGGCAGTTAATGCAGGTAGCACCCAGGACCTGCCCACGTCCTTAAGAGGCTCATAGGAGACTGTGACTGCCATCTGAGAAGGCGCGAGGAACCAGTGAGCATTTATGTCTACATAAGAAGCTGATTTTATGGCTAAGGCAGCTGGCTGTATGACACAGCTGTTTGAGGCCCTTGAAAGTTGATGTGCTTCCTTGTCTCCATCCCTTCTCTGTGTTACTCCATGCTCTTCCAAGGAGTTAATTTCAGCTTGTAATCCTGTAAAGCATGTTTACGTGAGGGTTGTGTGAAAAACTGGCCTGGATGGATAGCAGGAGAATGTGTGAACCCTGCCAGCCCCCATCATTAGATCCACGAGATGGATGCTGCAGGAGGACAGGGCAGTCCCAAGGCTGGGACTGATGCTGGGTGGTGCTTGGAGATAAAGAACAGCATCTCCCCACAAGCCAACTGTACTCAATACAGCCAGAGACAAGGGCTAACAAGCTAACTGGAGAAGTCATTTTTTTCTGGCTTTGATGTACTGTCATTAAAGAGTAAATAAATTTTTCCAAAGCAAATGAATAAATAAATGTATTTGATTAAGAAAGGCATTTTGGGTAAGTGTAGTCACTGTTTTTCGGAGGGAGGGAAGCTAAAACTGTAGTCATCATGTTTGTATAGAGAAACCTGCTGACAGCAATACACAAATTGAATTTTATGAATTGTAGGGGAAGAAAAAGGGAATTTCTTTGTGAAAAGGGAAACTGCACAAAAAAGGCCGCCCGGAGGCACCTTGATTTGTTTTCTTTAGCAAGTTTCAATGTGTTCCAGCTCAGCTATAATTCCTACTTCTCATCCTTTCCAGAAGCCACCTTCTGGCAGCCATGATATCCTATGCCTGGGATGGCAATGGCAGGAGAGGCTCACAGCTAAGAAAAGCAACCTCAAAAATAGACAGGCTCATCTGCGATGTCTGGAGATGCAAATGCTTTGCCTCCTGCTGAGCCATGGTGTTGTGAGGACAACCCCATGGGTATGTTTCCTCTTGTGGCAGAGCCCCCTTAAAGACATTCCTGCTCCCTCAACCGTGGCTGTGGTTCAGTATCCTATTAGTAGCGCTGGTGCAATTGAATCAGTGAAATTGCGGGGACTTGTTAAAAGAGATGGAGATTTTGGAAAGACCTGGACCATCTGTCTGGCAGGTTTACAGCCATCTCAAAAACACTTGCATCAGAGCACCTGATGAGCAAGGACAAGCATTGCTGGCTTTGCTACCATGGTGATTGACTGCTTGCATCTCCCAGCTATGCTCCAAGTCCATTTCCTTCCAGAGCCATCCCACCTCATGCTCCCTGTTAGAATCACCAGTGTGTGGCATCAGACATAATACAACCTGCTTCTGAAGCCAGTATTGCCTGTGTATACATCTCCTCCCTCACAAAAGGCACTGTTGTTTAGGTGACCCCCATCCTCATCTTCATCTTTTGCATCTTTTTTTGGCAGCTGCCCAAGTGTCCTGATGTTCTTTCAGCTTGAGAACCAGGCAAAACCAGATGGGAATTCAGCTCCAAGATTCGTCTTTTCCTGCTAGCACAGTACCATGTTTGCTCAGGGTTTACCAGTGAGCTGGACCTGTTATAATTGCTTCAGCACCCTCCCCACCAGCCCTTTGCTGTCTTGGATACCCCTGATGAAGAATTCCATGGACTCAAAGGCAGGTTTTCCACTGGAGAGCTGGGTGTCTTTGTACTGTAAAATTTCATCCTTTTTCACCCCAGAGAAGTCCCTTTGGCATAATTTCTACCAAAGGTGCCAGGACCCCCAAAGGGGGAACAGTAAGTGAAAAGCCGTAGAGCAGTTTGGAGATTCCTCTGAAGGGACTTGGCACTGATTCTCAATAGAGGGTGGCTGATGCCCAGGCTATTTTGGTGTCAGAAAGAGATGGCCAATGCTTTTGCTTTATTTAGAAGTTGTGAGTGCAGAACGGAGGGGATGAAGAAACTGGCAGGCCTGGGCAGTAGTTGGTATCAACCAGTATCATCCAGAAGAGGAAGGCATGGGAGTCCTCATGGGGCTGAAGGAAGGCAGGACCTATCTCCCTGGGCTGGAACAGGTCAAGCGCCCTGGTCCTTGAAAGCTCCTTTGGCTCTTGGGGTGTGACATGACCCTGTCACTGTAACGCAAAAGCCAAGAGCAGGCTCTTGGCAAAAGACAGGCTCAAGCAGAAGAATGAGAGCTGATTTTGCCCAGCAGGCTCTCAAAGCTGAAACTGAACGATGTTCTTTCAACCAAGCTGTTCAGTAATGTATTTTCTGTTTTTTCCTGCCTTAGCATTTCCTGCTGTGAGGGAGAGCTGTTGGTTTCTGTTGTGTTCCTCAAAGCAACACCTGGGTGAAAACCCTGAGAACCACCACACAGCCGCCTGTGCATGGAGCACCTGCTGTGGCTGCTGGCAAGGAGAAGAGCGGGGACCTTCTCCCCCTGCTCCCTGCAGGTGGCTGCTGCAGGATGGGGATGCTTGGAGTCCCTCCAAGCTCTGCAGGAAATGGTGCTGTCTGCCTGGCAAAGCTTCTTCTGCCAGTCCTGCCTGCCTGCCTTCCTCTAAATGTACCAGGTTGGCCCTGCTCTTCTAAAACTGTCCCCATCTCTTCTCCCTAACTGGTGCATGTGGAAAAGACGTGAGGACAGCCCTTGCTTCCAAGTGCCTTCCTCTTGTCCCGGGCATCAGGCCCATCCTGCTGCCCTTTCCCATGTCTCAGACCTTTTGTTCACCACTGCCCTCATACTGATTACCTTCACTAATTAGAGAACCAAAAGACTCACTGTGGAAGGAACCTCTGGGGTCCACCTCATCCCACCTCCCTCTCAGATCAGACAGATGTTTCGACTGCTCTGTCTGTGAGGCAGGAGCAGTGTCTTCACTCAGTCGAGGAGGCATCTTAGGCAGTGATACAGCATTACAGTGGAGGAGGAAGGAAGCTGGTGAGCTCTCAGTGGAGTATCTTTATTTTTTTCTTCCCTTGCAAATACAATAACCTCAGTGCTGCTTGGAGTTAATGGGGTGCACCAAGAAGCTTTTCTATGCCGTAGGCAACTATGCCAGCATCTTTGTCTCTAAAATCTCACTCATCTCTATATGTATCAGGGACCGAGTGTGCAAAACCAGAGATTAGGCTTTGAAACTGATTTAATCAGAAATGGATTTTCTTTTGTAGGGGGTAGGGAATGATGTTTCGATTAATATGTTCATATACAACTCTGACAGCAATGTTAGAGCATTACTTAACCAGACAATTTCTGATGTCTTGTTGGTACCCATGAGCAACAAGATCTGCACGCCAAATTAATTCAATAACAGCCATAGGACGAGGAAGATGGGATCTGTCTGTCCAAATGGAGATATCCAGCATGTAGATGCTGATATTTCAGTGTTAGTCACTCAACCTCTAATAGTTGGGGGGAAGAGAGAGGCCCCTGTAAATGTGACTCACAAACTTAGATGTCTACCTTAGGATGAAGTTAATCAAACCATAAAAATTTCCAGTTCCCTTCTGCTGACCACAGGGAACCCGGCATGGTCGCTAACAGGGAAGACAGCTAAAGCTGGTGGGATGACTCCCACCCAGAGTGATGGGAGAGAAGCCTACCTGGTATGATGTGCATAGTCACTCTCCTGACTCTCATTGCGCAGCAGTGATTCTCTTTCTGGCCCTGGTTCTCCTGAGGGTTTTCCCTCCTGCTTTTTCTACCACAGGCACGGCTCAAGCCACTAGATGGGGGTGCTGTCCTGCAGAATCCATCCCACAACCCCACGGTCCTGCTCAACGCCCTGTTTTGCAAGAATCCCAACCAAGAGAAGCAGCTCATAAGCACTTTCATGTGAGCTCCCTCGCTGGCTCCCTGTGCTGCTGACCAGCCAGTGCCACACGATGGACCCAGGCACAGGACTTTACAGCATTAGTACAGTAACTGTCACATCCATGTTTTAGGTGGCCCAAAGAATTTATGTTCTGAAAATAGGTCTGAAAAAAACCAAGATTTCTGAAAACCATGAAGGATGCTGGCATTATTTAATTTGGGAGAAGGGATATCCTCCTATTGTTTTTGCAAGTGCTACCCAAACAAGAATGCTACTATATTTGATCAGTCCTGCGAAATACAGTCAGATGAAGACTCTGTTGGAGCCCCTCAGCTGTCTGACCAAGAGCAACTTTCAAGCACTTCCTTAACAAAGGGTAAGCCTCCTTTGTATGCTACTGTTTCATTTGCAGGAATCGGATGGAGTTAACAGGGGTGCAGAGTCCTTAGCAGAGAGCTGCTGGCAAACCATCTCCACTTCTTCACTGGTATCCAGGCCCCTGAGGAGCGGGGCTGCTTCCCAGACTGGATGGGGCAGGAGAAGCAGGAGTGAGAAAGAGCAGTGTTAAACAGGCAATCACATCTCAGGAACTGCTCACACCCGACTGGGGAGGGGTCTGGCCAGGGGAGAAACTTTCTCTGCCAGCCTCCTTTCCTTTTCCTTCCCTGGCACCACATATTCAGACATCTTCCCTGTCTCACCTTAACACAAACCTGACCTCTCCCATCCTCTTCTGCTGTCACCATCCTCCAGTGCCATTGGGGGTGGCTGCTGGCACCTCTCCTTGTAGGAGGAGATCCTTCTCCCCACAGGCTAATAGCCACCACTGTGTGAGCCCAGGGAATCTGCAAAAGAAGGATGTGCCCTGCTGGTGCTGGTGAGGCTGTAACATGTGGCTGTGGAGCACCTTTCCAAGGCACATCCTGGAAGAGGCAGCATGGATCATGCCAGCTCTGTGTGGTTTTTGCCCCCGGCTTTGCGCTGATCAGCTGATTTAGTTTTGTTTGCACTGTGTTTTTTTCCCTGGAAGTCACATAATGCTTGATCTGCAGATACCTTGTCTTAAGAAATGCTTCCTTGAGTTTCAAGCCAGCAGTGGGATCTGGGAGTAGAGCACTTCTCAGCCAGCCCCTCCTCTGCAACCCCACTGAATGTCAGCATTTTGTGTCGTTCCCCTGAGCAGACACAGGGACAGGGCTGGCTGGGTATGGGCTGGCAGGAGCTGCATGCTTGTGGCACAGGCTGCTTTCTGCTGTGTTGCCAGAGACTGGATGTTTCATGCACTGACTGGCTGAGGTGTCTGTCTCCAGATGCTGGAGCATCTCATCCTTGGCTGTGAGGGCTGACAGGGACCAGCTGAGAAGCAGATGCTAATTAAGGCAGAAAGACAGAGCTTCAGCCTGGTTTGTTCATATGTGCAGGTCGCCTTACACAGAGGACTAACATCCATTAGATAATGCTGTTGTTGGTGCACGGGGAGGCTGTGATCTGTAATGCTTATTTCTAAGATATACCTTAGACCACCCTATAATACCAAGGCTGGACAGTGTTTTAGGATTCGCCTACAGGGGCCTTTTTCCCCTCTCACTCAGGAGCAGGGATCTGGAAGAGACATTTTTGGTACAGTGTAGGTAAAACCCACATGCATCAGCCTAGGGGTCACGTACGCTTTCTCTTGTTAAATGGGTTTTGAAAGGTTTACCCTTGGCATTTTGAACTATCAGCAAACACAAAATGAGACTCAGATTCACTTGTGTGGGCTTGGTGGATTATGCTTTGCCCCAGTTAATCCCTCCAGGATCCTGCCTCCTCCCCTACACCACTCTCCTGCCTCAAGGCTTCGAGGGCACAAGGGGGATGTATGTATCACTGGGTATGAAGGATCCAATCTCACAGCATACCTGAGGGGGCTGCACAGGGCAGCAGTTCCTGAATTTCACTGTTGCCTGCTCCATTTCCTATTGAGCACCACTGATCCTCTGGACAGTGCGAGCTTGTGTCTGTAAACCTCTGATTTGGAAGGTGCACAACCAGCCACAAGCTCCATTGCTGCCACTGTAAGCCTAAATTCAGTAGAGATAGATGCAGGAGAATGCCACTGTAAGCCTAAATTCAGTAGAGACAGATGCAGAGGATATGTATGTGCTTGTGTTCAGCAATGCTTGTTCAGTGCCACCACTATCTGCACTTGATACCTATGACAGAACCAAATGGAGCTGTTGCTGTATTTTAGAGGACTGTTTTCACTGAGATGTGTGGGGTTTTATGTGCTGTTTTTCACTGAAGAAGATTAGAAGGAACTAGAGTGTGAGGGTTTTGTCTGCCCTTCAGTGAGGGGGGCTGAAAACACCATGTCTGTTGAATGTAAGAATTACAAGAGAAACAGGAAAGCTGCTTTCCTTCAAAACCTCCCAGCAAACCTGCACACAGACAGGCTGCCAGAGGGCTGAAAAGCCTGAGCAGAGCTGACCCCTGAGTGCTGCCACTGAGTCAGGTAGGGCTGTCTGAAGCACGGCTGCTCTGGCTCAGACCGTGGCATCCAACAAATATTCCAGTTCCACCATAGGTTTCCTTTCCATAGGGCTTGCCTTCACGTCAGCAGCCCTAAGGTGTTTGTTGGAACCAGAGGTCATTTTCCATCTTATGCTTGCTGCTGAACAGTCAGTAAGCTGCATTAAATTCCATTTTCCCCATGGTTCTCTAGTAATATTTTCCCCTCTCTGCCCTGCCTTCACCAATGGGACTGACATGTTTTCTTCCATGTTAGTGGCGTCCCTCTGCCACCAGCTTTCCATGCAAGTCCTGCTGTATTCCTCAAAAGCACAACACTCTCTCTTGCTGCAACCAAACCAGTCACTGCAAAAAGCCAATTGTATGTCAGGTAAGTCATCAGCAAATATTCAGTAATGCTTATAGTGTCTCTGGCACTGCTGCACAGGGAAGTAAATCTCATCAGCATAGCCTGTCTCCCTAGGAGCTCTGAATAGCATCACTTCTCCTGTTGTAAACATCTTCCAGGACTGAAGAACTTCAGGTGATGTTCATGAAGCCTCCTTGAAATGCTAAAGGTAATGTCACTACTTTAATTACACTTTAGCCACTACTAAAATTCCACTTTAATATCCTTTGAATAGGTCTCACCAACCTTGCTGCTACAGATGGAAACAGCTATTCACCAGTGTTTCTTTATGTATTCTTTTCCCTGAGATCATTTTTACTGGAGGAAATACATTATTTACAGCAAAGGGCTTGCAGGGGGCCAGCAGGGTGTCTCTGCAAGCTGGATTTCTTCACCCATTCTGACCAACCGGTTTGCTTGGCAACCACATACAAAAGCAATGCAGGGAGCTGCCTTGAAGGAAAGTGGATGTCCTTAATGGCCTGATGTTTTCCAGACGATGGCTCCATCCTGCAGCAAGCTGCACTCTGTTCCAGTTCTTTGAGAGGTGGATAATCAGACCTGGTTGTCCAAAAGCAGATTTGCCAGTTCTTCCCTGTTTATTTCTTCATGGTCTTAGTAAAAAAATCCCACATTAACCCTCTTGCTACAGCCTGAAACTAGGATCTCAAATGCATTTCCTTGCTCAAGCCTGTAAAGTCTTTCTTGTTTTAGGGCCCCTGCTTCCCACTCTGTCACTCTCTGAGCCTGTTCAGCTTTCTGTGTCCATCCTCTGTGCCTTGGGGAGCTGTGTGGTGGGGCACGCTGTAGACAGCACTGCTTTGCTCAGAGCCTGGTAGAACCAACACTCACCAGGGGCTCAGAGACACCCTGGTAAGGGGTGTGATATAAGCACAATCAGCAAAATGCAGATCCTTATGTAAGAAATTGGAAAGATCATAGATGGGGGGAAATGGCCAAGAGAGGCATGGCCTGACTCGTTACCAAAACTGAATTAGCACAGCAGTTAACCTAATGTCTTGAGCTGGTCAGTGTAAACTGACATACAGCTTGTGCCTCCAGTGGTGCTTGTAAGCTTGAGGTAGACTGGCTGTAGTTTTGTTGTGAATAGCTCAACGGTGCTACCTCATGGCCAGACAGAAAACTACTTTGTCCTCCTGTTTCTTCTTTGATTCATTTCTCCTGCAAGTGCTAGACAGGATTTCTCCTGCCACTGGCATGAGAGACTCTTGCTACGGGAGTCTTTTACTGCTAGACGAGTACATCCAATGTACCTAGCTGGCTGCCGTTTCAACTGGCCCCTGCAAGCACAGTGAGCACAGTGTTTTATCTCAGGGAAAATGAAGTTAAAGGACAAGCCATAAAGAAACTGCTCAAGACCTCTCAGTCAGTTGCTGGTGGAGGCCTGATTATTTTTGTTCTTTCCCCCATTGGATGCCACCTGTCTTTTTTTCCCTTCAGTGCTACCTGGAGAAAGATCAAGCATCAAAATATACTATAAAAGACTCATGATTTGGAAAACTGATCTGGCCTGGAAACTTCTCATTCCCATTGACCAGCTTCTTTCCAGGCCTGCTGCAGTGTGTTTCTATGCTTCTAAATAAAAGAGGATCAAGGATCCATCAGGAGGTCACTGCCGTTTCCCTGCCTTCTGTTCGGCAGATTAAGCCACGCTGGTTTCTTTCACTCTGCATCACACCCATCCTGGGGTCCCTTTGACCCAAAGTCATGCTTTTGTTTTGCTGTCTCCTTTCTGTGCAAAGGCTCAGAAATAACCTGAGGCCCCACAGTGCAGCCCCAGCTGTGTGCGTTTGCAGCCAGACACAGAAGGTGGGACTAAGTCCCCCTGTTCAATGCTTTTGTGAGCTGACTGCTGTTGCTGCAAAGAGATGCAAAGCCTGCAGCAGCCAGGGAGTTGTACAGAGTGAAGCCCAATGTGGTTCCCCACCAACTGAGGCTGGCTGCAGCTACTCTGGGAGCAGTTGTCATCTGTCCTTCATCAAGTTGGCCATTGTGAGACCCCTGCCAAGAAAGTTTCTCTGGAGGGAGGCAGACAGGGTAATGGCTGTCCACTTCATGCACAAGAAGTTAGCTCTGCTTGCCAGAAGCTCCCCCAGTGGTTCTGTAGAAGAGTAGAGCGGCATATTGCGAAACGAGCCCCATACACACCATATTGGACCTGATAAGTTGCAAGATTTTGGGGTCCCAGTGACAGAGACGTGAGAGAAAAGTAGCCACCCTTTGGGGGAAGGACGTGTTGCAGGCAATCTTCTGTAACTGGTGTCTGCCTGCTGCTTTCCTGTGGGGATGTGGTGCACGCACCTTGTTAGCTGAAATGCCCTAGAGTGCAAACCTACCGATGGCCAGAGATGAATATCTGTAAGAATCTATTTGAAACTATTTTCCATAAGGGTTTGTCTACCAGCACACAGGAGGAGCTAGATGGGGGAGCCACAGCGTGTGTTGGCACTAGCACCATCCTTGAAGCTGAGGTGGAGAACTGTCCTCGTCTGATGGACTCTGAGTTTGCTGTTGATCAGTCTTTTGGCCTGAGTCAAAAGTACATGGTAGTTCAGACCTGTTACTGGCACTATCATCACACTGCCTTCCTGAGAATCCCTCCCAGGAGAGGCATGGGGCAGGAGGTGTTATGAATGGAAACAGCACTGAGAACAAGGCATCAAACTGAAATTGAAATCTGTTGCTTTTGGCAGTTGATAAGCAAGGGCTTCTGTCTGATGAGAGCTTTGTGGTGTAACCCAAATGCAACAGACAGCCCTGGGGGCTGATGGAGCAGCATCAGTGGAAGGGAGGATCCATGAAGGAAGGGCTGCCTCTCAGCTGAGCATGAATGAAGGCATATTCAGCTGAGGAAGGCTCCTCCCTTCCCTGTTTTGGGACCTCGAAGAAGTGTTTGGTGACTTACAGGAAGGTTTACACAATGTCCCGGTGCTGCTTGCTTCCTGGGCTTGGGGACACAGGGTTTCCAAGAATCCTGCAAGCTCATGTGAGAGGCACAGAGCCACTGCCTGGCAGGAGAGGTGCTGGCTCTGTGCATCCCTGCGGCCACTGGGATGAGGAGCCCCGCCAAAGTACTTTTTTGGCATGGGTTTGATTTTTTTTTTTCAAAACACATTCAGTTTAAGTATAAATTTAAACTGACAAGTTTAAGTCACCAGGAAGTCCCATGGTATTGCTCATGGGAGATCTCGGCTGACATGTGGTGTGGAAAGTTTCAGTCTTCTCAGAGGATGAGCTTAATGTTAGCTTGTCTTCATGCTACTTCCAGTATGTCTTTCCCAGAGACACAGCACAAGGTCTCCCCTGGTTCCATAATTCCTTCAGCCTCCCTCTCCTGAGGAGAGAAGACTCCATTGACAGGGACTTTTGTCAGTTTGTACATGAGGAATCCTCTTGTAGGCTGCCTGTTCCTCAGGCTGCTGATCCCTCTGGAGTTTCAAACTACTTCTCTGGGTATTTTTCATTGCCATACTTCAAACTACAATAGTTTGAAACCTATTGCTCCACTCTGTACTGAATACTGTGATGGTTAAGGGGATGCAGATCATGCAGAGGAGTTTCTGAACCAGTCACAGGCAAAACTCACAAAATCTGCAGGTCCAAGGGAAAAAACGCTCCACACAAACCTTGCCTCCTCCCTGCACCAGGATCCTCACTGCTGTAAGTGCTGCTGTTGTCTAATATCCATCTGGGCACATCTGGCTCTGCTCTTTCTACTCAGTCCCCTGGTTTCCTCCCAGGCTTGAGGAGGTCTGGGTCTGGAAATATTTCTGGTCTGGTTCTTGTCTCCTCTTCTGGAGGGTCTTCATGGCAGCTTTGGACACCCCTTTAGCAGAGCTGGTTGCTCAACTTTAGCTACTTTTGTGAAAGCAACTGGGACAACTACTTCACTACATTGGAAGCAGGCAGCTGCCCTCTTCAGTGCTGGTGGCCACTGAAATTTAAGCCACTCAATCAAAGCTGAGACTATTTTTCTTCCTTTTCAAACTCCCTGTTCTACTGAGGGAGAGAAGCAAGGCTCAACAGGGCTTTCCATGAGATCACCTTGTTCCCAGCAGATAATACCTGGGTGGAAATACAGATTCAAACCAGTTCAAAGATCCTAATGGTTTCTATGTAGAGACACTCCTCTCTGGATTAGAAAGTCAGTGACCAGGACTCCACGTTGCCCACAACCTATTGACTGACTTAGCTGGTGCTTCAGGGTCAGTGCAGAGGCTGCAGCTCTGCCATGGGCTCAGTGCTGGGCTTTTGTCTGTGTTAGATCCTGAAGGCTGGTCAGGCAGGAGCCCTCAGTGTAGCTGTGTATCTTCATATGTGTCATGGGTTCAGCAGTAGCAGTCATTTTTCTCCTTCTTAGTAGTTGTTGCAGCACTGTGTTTTTGACTTGTGGCCTGAGAACAGCACTGATAACACCAATGTTTTGGTTACTGCTTAGTACATTTTGGTCTGGCCAAGGACTTTCTGAGCCTCATGCTCTGCCA